>WEKX01023760.1:0-14875 GCA_013390025.1 Pitta sordida
CCATGTGCTGGTGGTCCATGAGGTGTCGTCCTTCGATATCTCATGCAAATTTTTTTCTTGTTCCCATAATTGCTTTATATCAGTCTCAATTTGTCCTGAGTGATCCACATAAGTGCAGCAAGTTGTAATTTGCAGACCCCTCCCACCAGAGCTGTAAGTAAATCTAAAAGGATTAGCCACTCGTTTATATCTCAACCATCTGGACCGCCAGTACCCCTTAAGTAACTTTTCCTGATAAACAGTAATTTGTGGGGTTAAATATCCTATCGCACAGACTCCTGACCAGTCTTGGGGTAAACATTCCTGTGCATGGCTGTCTCCACATAACCACCAGTATCCAGAGGGTAGCATACATCCCCTTTGGCCACTTACAGACAATCAGCTAGTACCACCTCATGTGCTTTTGCCTTACTCAAGGAGCACCTACCACCCTGTTGCACCCATCTCTCATGGCTATAATCGGGTGCAGAGTGATCCCAACTACAGCCCAAACCTGTAAGGTTTCATTACCCTGCATCATGCAAAAGGTCCGAGTTACAGATGTCAACAGATGTGTCACTTTCTACAAACAAAGTGTTATCGGGGTCTATTATTTCTAAATTAAATTTTGGACTTAACTCATGAAGATCAGTTTTACCATAAATGCATTCCTTAAAATTACTTTCCATTGTGGTCACCCGAATTTTTGTCCAATTAGTTGTAACTGCCCCATCCCGGGGCAATTCAGTGCAGATCCAGCAGTTGGACAGACTAGCCTCCGTGGCCAAAGTTTGGCTTATGTTTATATTCATGTTACCTTTCCACCCCCTAACCATATTTTTATTTGTCTTGACAACTGTAATATTTTATCAAGTCCATTTAACAGCTTAAACCTTTAAGATCTGCAGCATAGCAGACATCAGATATCACACTCACTGGCTTGTCCAAATCCCACAACTGTGATTTTCCTGGAAGTTCACCCTCAGCAGACACAGATCGAATCACTACCCACCAATCCTTAGGACTGACCTTCGGGTTGTAGCAAGTTACCCCTCTTGTGGTTTTGCATCTCCCATAAATGGTCTTATTATGTGGGCATATGTTTAATACTTGTTACCAAGGTCTGAGTGACTACTTGTTCACTTAAAGTGGTTGTTTTTATGCAATCCTGCATTGTTTGCCCTCCGGTCATTATTGTTATAACTAAAGCCAAAATCAGAGGTCCAGTATAACTTATGCTTCCACCCCCCTTCCCTCTGGGGTTGCTTCCCACAGCCGGGGTGAACATCTTCCTGGTGACAAGCATAGAGGTTAATCTGGTCTTGCTCTCTTATGGCTCATTTATCTGTGGGACTTTTCCAGGCAAACATTTTAGCACAATACTTGACCATACCCTGCCACTCGTCCTCAAAAATTGCCCATGTAGGTGGAATCAATTCCCCTGCACCCTTCCACCTTTCGGCTTCTCAGGGTGAGTTTGCTTTCCTGAACCTTGCTTCATTTCTCTCCACAACAACACGCCTCTTACTTCCACAATGCCAATGCTTAACCTTACAATAACCACCACACAACACTCCAAAATACCCTCAATTTCAATTCCACAATACTAACTTTTTCCAATACTTTATACCTCTACCCCTCCCCCTGCTCTCAACAAACACCGGGCACCCAGGGCACCCATTCCTTAAAACAGACAGCTAAAAGCACTAAACCAAAACAAAAACACTAACCACTACTACATCACAACAAAAATAACATTAACTCCCCTGTAACAAGAACAATATTGATCCCCAGACTGATCATAACAAGAAACAACAGGGGCTGGGGTAGTAGCCTTTATTTCCAGTCATCTTCAAAAGAATCCCCCTTTCTCACATGTTCATAACACCTCAAGCATGCATTGATTTCTGTCTTTATGTCTTTCTGTCACTACTCCTTTGCTCCCGGGGTAGTGATACTGGTGATACCCCCGCTCTACACCGTTCTACAACAATTAAAATTCTTCGGAACAAATTGGGCATTGGGTGATACTCTGCAGGGGGTTCTTTGTTTGTTTGTTTTTCTCTTTTTTTTTTCTTCTCTTTTACCCAGTTTTAAGACACAGTTCTCGTCCGCTTCTGCAACTGTTGGTGAGACAGAGAAGTCTGACCAGAAATTACCCCGGGGTGCACCTTCAGAATTCTCAGTCCCTGTCGACTTGTGGCTGGACAGACGGGTGCCCCTTGTGTACTGGTCCGACAACTAATCCCAAGATCTCAAAAAGCCTTGGACCAGCTAAACTCTTTTATTTACACTCAGATGTTTTCACTCCGGACTTGCACTCAGGTATTTTCATGTCGGAAAAACCTTTTTTATTTTCACTTAAGATATTTTCACTCTGGAATTACACCTTTCCCGTGGTGGAGCCTTACAGTTCCCGCCCCACACACACCATCCCGCCGTTCTCCTGTTCAATCACCAGGACTCGGCAACCCCCCAATCTCTGTAAACTCATCACTGACCTGGCAGAGCCGGTCGGCCACAGACCCCTGCTGCAGTCCCAGATGGATTATAGCCTCCTGCTATAATCCCCAATATATATATATATATATATATACCACAGCCCCCTGCTGCGGTTCCAGATGGATTATAGCCCCTGCTATAATCCTTAACCCAGAGCTCTTTACCCAGGGGTGAGCTTTCCCTCGTTCCTCCGCGAGGCATCCCACTATGGCTTACGAGGTCCCCTCCTGTGAACCTGTGAACCTCCAAAAGTGAAAGTACACAAAGACTCTCTTAGGCCTTAAAGATATAATGATGGCTACAGGCATCTTGGTATGCAGAATACACAAATGTCTAAAAAACCCTAAAGATACTGAAGATACTAAAACATAAATTGTAACTAAGGCATTCTGGAGAAGAAGAATATACAAAGACATTTTAAAATTTCATCTATATAGGATTTTCAGTTCTATATAGGATTTTCTATATCAGAAGGGGTCAGTGTTGGGCCCAGTACTGTTCAACATCTTTATCGATGACATGGACGAGGGAATTGAATCCATCATCAGCAAGTTTGCAGATGATACTAAGCTGNTGTCTTTCGGAGAAAAAGCAATTATGAAGCCATTCCACATGTTGGGGGGAGTTGTTTGGGTTGGGGTTTTGTTTGTCTGGTTGTTGTTGCTAGTTTTGGTTTGGCTTTGGAGTTTTGGTGATGTTTTTTTAATCCTTCTGCACAAGTAACTTAATGTAAGCTTTTCTCATAGATGAAAGAAAAAAACTGCCAGTGAAAGCTTCTTGTGGACTAAATGGCTAGAACAAAACTGACTAAACAGTAGGAAACAAACCAGTGTCTTCTCATATAGAATTTATTGCTGTTTTCTTTGTGCTCTCATTCTCTTTGTGCCCTGAGATGTCATTGTGCCTGAGGTACAATTCTTTTTGAGAAAGAAAAGGAAAAAAAAGACAAAAGAAAATGAGATCTGTGGACTAAATGATACATATTACTGTGAGAGTTAAATAAAGGACTAGCTTGGGCTTAATTTCTTGTTTAGATAAATCTTGTGACTGAGATAAATAAAATATTATATCATAAGTGATAGTGGAGTGGAGGGCTTATGCAAAGAAGGATAGTTAAATCATTTTTTAGTCCAATGATGAAATCCTAGAGGTTTTCCCAATCCGGTACCATTCCCAAATGCTAGTATCTGTAGCAGAAGAACTAGAGAAAGGTTGTAGCTTTCTTGAATACTAGAGGTGTCAGTGCTTTGCTTGGGGAGAAGGATAAATTAATAATGAAGTGGAAGAGTACTCCTTCCTTGGATTCTTAAATTCCAGCCTAAAATCAAGCATATGTTGAAGCTGAAGGAGTTTATATTAGGCATATAGAGGCTACCCACATTACCATTCATAACCAGGACCTGCAGTAAGTCAGAAGTGCCATTCTGGGAGTGAATCTCCATTCCATCAATGGTTTTTTGTTCAGATTGCTGAGCAGTCTTGTAACATACACATGGGATGCCTTTTGGATGACAGCCAACTGAATATGCATTGGGAATACATTTAATACAATAAAATGGATTTGGCTTGAAACAACTTTCAGAAATGTTGTAATTGAACCATAATCTTGTAGGAGAAATGGCCAGAGTAAGGGATTTTAGTTGAAGATTCCAGAATAACAGCTTGATTTTAGATCTGATTCATGAGGGAAATTGGCATTTGGGTTAGATTTGTTTTAAAGCCATGACAAAAATTAATGCTTTAGATAATGTAGTTTCCTGGCAGGCATAATTTAAAAGTACACTATATATGTAAATATATACTATACACATATTTTGAGCTATTATTTTACTATGATTCTGAGTCTCATTCTTCAAAATAAATGCTTACACATGAAAACAAAACTAGTCTGCATTTCAACTAAAAGCATCAGATATTTGAGTAACAAATTATTTTTTATAACCGAGACTTGATACTGTAAGAAAATCTTAGCAAGTTATCTTGTGGAGGGATTAGACCTCATAAATGAATATCAGATATTTTTGATCTTTAAAAAATTCTGCTTTATGGTTTGATATACAAAATTGATATTTGAAACCAATTTTATGTTCTTATTGGTAATGATCCTGTAAACAAACATGAAAGAATTATCTCTAAAACTTTCTGCTATTGGGTAATTAACTTAATATGATAAAATCTACATAGATTATTAGGATTTGAAATTTTAGCACAAAAAATTTAAAAATATGTGAAATAAGTGAATTATTCTAAAAATATAGATCATTCTACTAAATTACCATTACTTTGAGATTAGAAGTAAATAGTATTAAAATCCTAAAATTGAAGACCTAAACTCTAAAAAATTTTAATTTAAATATTTTCCACTTTTATGTAATTAACTTTGTGGTTTCTTCCCCTCAGGCAAGCCATCATTATCTTCAGCACTCAAATGCAAAGAACGAACAAAACTAAATCATGATAATAACAAATGGACTCCCACCTTTAGTAGTTAGGAAAGTATCAAAGGGTTTGTCTTACAGAAAACACAACCTTAATGGCAAAGAGGTTTATCCATTATAAGAAAAACGACAATAATCATAAAATGCCATTTTGTCGTGGTTTGACCCTGGCTGGATGCCACAGATTCACCACAACCTCTCCTGGAGGAAAAACTGGAAAATAAAACCGGAAAATAAAAGTGGTCACAGGGAAAAAAAGCAAGGCAAACTACAAGTGAAGAATATAAAGGATTTATGTTAGTTAGTAAATAAACTGTGAAGGAAGCATCATTTAAAAGGCAACCTTTTCCCCCACCCCTCCTTCTCTTACAACAGATGTCATATTCCCTTTTCTCACCAGGAGACAAAGGGGGAACGTAGGGTAGGGGTGAACCAGGCAAGTTGGTATTTCTGATCAGATCCAGGCTAGGAACCATCTCTCTGCCCTTCCATAAAGTTCACTCTCTCTCTCACTAGAGGAAAAGTCTTTCATGACCCTTTCCCAAGTAAGATCCAGACCTGGGGACGACGGTTCTTACGAAATTCTCTGTTGTTCGACAGTCACAGCCAGGATGTAAATTTTAAGTACTGGCTTTTTTTACTGTGTCATAATGAGTCCATCCCAAAGCACATTGTTCAGATCCCACCACAGTGCACAAAGCGTCTGTCCAAAGGATCTCTGCTGAGCTCTCAGCTCCGGGCTTGTGTTTCTGGGCTCCAAAAAACATCTGCAGCTTTTTTCAGCTTGATCTCCATCTTCAGTCGTGGCTTAGATGAATTCTGCATCACTGGTTTCTCTCTCTCTAGTCCATAGGTTTACACCATGGTCGTTCCATGAGCAGCAGCGGGATGCCTGGAAGAACATTTCTACCCCTTCTCTCGTGGGCCTGGGGGCCTTCGGGCTTTCAGCTTCTCGACACAAGTTCTGAACCGGCACCCTACATCTTGCTACTGATTTTTTTTCTTCTCTCCCAGATATGTTTATTCACAGAGACATCTCTATCTCTATAACCTTGAATGCCATGGCAGCAACTGAGGCCCGGGCCAGAGCTGAGCTGTTAACCCCCTCACTGCCAGAGCAGCAAAAAACCTAAACCAGAACACATTTCAATATGCCAATTAAAAGACTAAATAGCTTAGTCTAGACTGCTCCACTCCTCTGAAAGGCGTCTATCTCCAAAACCTCACAGAGATGGTTGTCTTTGCCTATATGTCAGCCTATTTCCCTAACATGTTTTACTGCTTGCACCTCCCTTACCTAATCAAACCATTGCAACAAAGTCATGAAAAAAAATTGTTTGGATTTTCATTCACTGCTCATTAAATGAACATTATTTGAGTGAACATTATTTCTCTTAGCAGATACCAAATCTATTTACGTTTCTGAAAGAGTTGGTCAGAAGAGGAATATTGTCTCAACGTTGTCATCAGGGACTTGAACAATATAGGTACTCCAAAAACTTAGGCTAAGATCTTGTCAAGAGTTTGCAATGGCCTACCTGCCTGAGACATAGTGGCTGCCAGGTGCTGCTCCCTGGACTGAGACAGGAATGTGGTTCCTATGGAAACCAAGGTGTAGATACCACAGAACAATGAATGGTGTGGTACGAAGTATGCCTTCACTGATAACTGGGGAATGGAATGGGACATGCTGGGCCTTTTCTCCAGAATCAATGAACTCACACAGTCACTGTCCAGGAAGACTGATTTGTTCATTGTAACACGAAAACACATCTCCTGGCAAAAGGCCACTCACCTCTGAAGCTGACCACGCCTCAGATGCTCCTTCTTGGATATGCGTGGTAGAAAGAGGCAGAGATTGGCAAAAGTACATGGGACAGAGGAGNAGACCTGGGGACGACGGTTCTTACGAAATTCTCTGTTGTTCGACAGTCACAGCCAGGATGTAAATTTTAAGTACTGGCTTTTTTTACTGCGTCATAATGAGCCCATCCCAAAGCACATTGTTCAGATCCTACCACAGTGCACAAAGCGTCTGTCCAAAGGATCTCTGCTGAGCTCTCAGCTCCGGGCTTGTGTTTCTGGGCTCCAAAAAACATCTGCAGCTTTTTTCAGCTTGATCTCCATCTTCAGTCGTGGCTTAGATGAATTCTGCATCACTGGTTNGGCTAAGATCTTGTCAAGAGTTTGCAATGGCCTACCTGCCTGAGACATAGTGGCTGCCAGGTGCTGCTCCCTGGACTGAGACAGGAATGTGGTTCCTATGGAAACCAAGGTGTAGATACCACAGAACAATGAATGGTGTGGTACGAAGTATGCCTTCACTGATAACTGGGGAATGGAATGGGACATGCTGGGCCTTTTCTCCAGAATCAATGAACTCACACAGTCACTGTCCAGGAAGACTGATTTGTTCATTGTAACACGAAAACACATCTCCTGGCAAAAGGCCACTCACCTCTGAAGCTGACCACGCCTCAGATGCTCCTTCTTGGATATGCGTGGTAGAAAGAGGCAGAGATTGGCAAAAGTACATGGGACAGAGGAGAGGCGAGGTGTAACACCTGGTATAAAGATGGCTTCTTGGCAACTGGACTTTGGAAGCTTTACCCCCTGAAGAACCACACCTTGAGGACTCATCACCTGGTGGTAGCTATATACCCCTTTTTCTCTCTCTTCTCTTTACTTTACCTTTCCTGTCTCATTTTCATCTATCTCACTGCCGTTTTATGGGCACATAATAAAGTTTCACTGTTTGATCAAAGCTAAACTCCCCTCTCGGAATTTTCTTTTGCACTTTGAGATCACAGCAAATGAACCATCATGCGTCCAGCCCAGTTGGGTGGACTGTGACAGTGTCCAGCAGAGATTTTCCTGGTATACAGAGCATCCCTGATTTATTTGTCTGTTTCTTTTGTCTGTAGAGGAGCACATCAGGAGAGCAATAGACATGGTCATGCCTTATTTTTTAACAACAATCTTGCATGTGAGTGGAGACCCTTCAAAATACTGCACCAGCATAAATTTTCCTGTTTCTTAAAAACAACTTAAGGTATGGGAGGGACTGTCTCTGGATCTACAAGCTGGGTAAGAGAATGAAACAAAACTAAAGGAGGATAAAGAATAAGAGCTTGGAAAACACTGTGTTTATCAAAGGATGCATATAGTCTGAAGGCCTAATGTATATGAAGCAAACTATAAAGCACTCATTCTGCAATAAATAATGTTGATACTTTACCCAAGCATGAGGATGGTACAGTTGCATTTCTACATGATACAGGTTAAGACAAGTTTATCCTCTGATGTTTACTCAGTTCAGTGGTATTTGAAGTTTATTGGAAATTAAGAAAGTTTGTTTAGACTTGAATGAATACAACCCTAGCTTCTCTCTGTAACTCGTGCTATACAATCCTCTGGTACTTGTCAGTAATGTAACTTTTCAAAGAGCAAGGAGACCACCTTGACCGTCAGCTTAAACATTGATTCATGAATATAAAACTCACAGCAAAAAGGATGGCATTGAGCTTTGCCACCAGTGCATCACTGAATGATGCTGCAAAATTCCCATTTTATAACAATGTACTTGAAAAATTACTGCTGTGTGTTTGGCAAAAGTGCACATATTGGTTTAGTGTTTTGTTAAAAACCTTCCTTTCTTTCTTAGATACAAAAGAAGAATCTAGAGATCAGATTTAATGATGCACAGTAAAAACCTTTCATCCTCTGTACCTTAAGCAATACTATGCAAAGGTCACACATTGTATAAGTTTTCTTTGAAACAAAATGCCTAATGTAGACACTGTGGGTGGAATTTATCTCACCAACTGGTGAAAAGTTAAAAATCTTGACTTTCTCTGTAGTCACTGGTGAACGACAAGCACCTTTATAAGTGTGACTCATATTGTCCTTAGTGTCTAGAAAAGGAGGATAAATTGTCCCCTGAAGATCTTCATCTCTCTTCATTGACTTCAGAGGAAGACTCAGAGATGGTTTAGTTCATCTAACTTTTAGATGGCTAAAGTGAAATAGGTCTGAGGTGAGGAATATCTAAAGCATTTTAAAGGCAGCAACAGCAGGCAGATCCTTCACATGCTTGAACAAGTGCAGAGGTTTTTAATGCAATGCTGTTTAAATGAAGATCTGGGAGTCTGAAAGCTCTCTAGAGACAGAAGCACAATGCAAAGCCACTCCTGTTGCTATAGTGTGCAGCAGAATCCAGGGTTAAGATGTGCACAGCACATGGCCTCTGTCATAGGTTTAGATCAAGCCCTTTTTCTTTAGTGTTGAGGCATTTTCCTCAGTTTGTTATCACTAACCGAAAAACCCTACTTGTCTGGAGAAGTTGAGACATGCATTACAGGGTGTATGCTTTAATCTACTTTTTAGAAGATTCACTTGGAAAATATTGCCCTGCTTTTAACAGTTGCCTTAAATGCATTAGAAAATACTTAAATGCTGTAGTCATACAGTTGTTTTCCATGGAGTCTGAGTGCTACCCCACTGACTTGGAGTACACTAAACAGTGTTCGGAAGAGAAGACATTTCTGCTTCAACCTTATTGCTTAGAAAAGATCTGTGAAATCTGATGATTAACAAACTATAAGCACCACAACTAGAAGGCCATAGCTAGAAAGATAATGGATCCTTTCTCAGAAAATCCCATAGACTTCTTCAGTAGACGTAGCTGTTCAGTTCAGGAGACAGGTGCCCCACACGAAAATTTTTCAATTACAATTTTTAACAGGAAGCTCATCATTGCTCGGAACAGATATTTATACCAAGCTACAGAGTATCTGACAGGTTTTATTGTCAAGATTTGCATAAGCTTTTTTCACCTTTGAGCCTGCAGCATATTTGAAAATATTTTCCCAATAATTAGCAACTTTATATGTGTCCCCAATTATGCCTAATTCTAATTAGAAGAGTCATTAGAGAATCCAAATCTGCTAAATTATATTTTTAAGTTGATTAACTTTCCCCTTCATATACCTAATTTTAAGTAGGAATCTAATTATCATCTCTTTCCCGATTCAAAGCTCTGAAATATTATATGTTCTTAAATTACTCACCAGGGAATGTGCACAGTGATGGTGCTGAATGACATATTTCACAAGTGTTGTACTTGCCATATAAATTATTATTAAATTATATTCCCTGGAGTGTATGCTGTGACATCTGGGGTTGCTTCAGGCATTTGGAGTTCCATGTCTGTTACCAGATCACTATGGTTTCAGGCAGCTAGAGTAATACCATCTGTAAATTAATAAATGTCACCCTTCTGTGCTACTTCCTTTCAATCCACACTCATATCACGGCTTTCATAGTTTGATCTGCTTCCTGAAAAGTATCATATAAATACATAAAAATTTACTGGTTTTTTATGTTGGGGTTTGTTGGGGTTTTTTAATGTACAAATGCCATAAAATAAAAAGTAATGATCTGTTTTGAATAATAACCAGTTATATAGAGCTATTTTATTTAGTCTTTTCTTAAATTTTGGCATTTTCTCATCAGTGTCAAATTCTAAAGTAAACTGTAAGCTGATAATTACCTGGTGTTTCACAGATAGTGTTACCTGCCTAGAAATAAGAGACTTGACTACGTTTTTGATAATAATGAGGGTAAAAGGAAATTTTTTAAGGAGAAAAAAATGTCAGGAAAATAATGAGTTTCTTTGCATAAATCTGACTAAAGGGAAATCCTGCTTCATGTTTCAGAGGGAAACTGTGCCAGTCCTTTAACAAATGCATATCAGCATGCATTTTAATGAAGTTTTACAGTATGCAGCTTCATATTTAAGATGTAGTTTTAGCACAGTCAAGATAAAATTCAGTCTTTACTTAGAATATAAGAGAAAAGGCTTAATGCTATGAGACACACAAGGCAACACCCACACCTTTGCAAAAGCTTGTGGCCACACTTGTGCACTCAGTCTCTGTGCACCTTCTTGTATTTCACCTGGGCACAGGAAGGCCATCATTTCTACTTGTGCTGGCAGCTGCTAGCACTATTTGCCGAGGCTAAATTGCGATCTGGATGAGCTTCAAGAACCCCGAAGAGGGTATTCCATAGTGCAGACTGTAGGGTTGTCCTTTCCCCATGTCCCCATAGAAAGGGTTGCCTTTCTATGTTTCACTTTCTGGAGGCATATCATGCAGTCAGAGCACTCTAGAGAAGAAGTACCACCAACTGCTGCAGAAGCATTGTGAATTCCCATGGCTAAGGTTTCTCTGCATCCCCTTGGGCTTGAGGTGTAAGTTTAGGGGAAGTTAGAAAAGCACAAGTATAAGGACCTCATCTGTGTTGTTTGCCTTCCTCTCCTCTCCTCTTCGAAAGAACATTATATTCAGATATACCTTTTGCAGAAACTAGAAATAAAATTATTTAATGATACTGGGATGTCACATCGGGTATTGAGTGTTGATGGCAAGGTGTTGGGAACAAGGGACTGCAGGTGTGAGATCTATGTTTGAAGGACACCGCTGAGGCCTTAAGTCAGGTTGGTGATCCTCTGTGAAAATGGAATATCCCTGTGATGAGTTGAGGTGAGCTGTTCTGGCTGTAGTCCTTTCCTAACGTTTTGTGCACCCACAGCCTCCTCACTGGTGGAGAGGTAAGAGAAGCAGAAAAAGCTTGGTTGCTGCACAAGCTCTGCTCAAGATTAACAAAAACATCTCTATATTATCAACACTGTGTTCAGTACATATCCAAAATACAGCCCCCATACTAGGTACAGTGAAGAAAATTTAACGCTACCCAGCCAAAACCAGCACAGGAGAGAAAGAGGTGAGCATAAAAAGAAGTACAGAGGGTACATAAAAATGAGTACAGTACTTTTATAACCTGAGAAGTTTCTGCCTATTCAAAATGTCATCCCTCTTCAACAAGACTAGTCTGCAAGGATTTACCAGCACCACTTCTACGACTTTAATTTTTTAGCCCTAAAAGAGTTCTGACTAGGTCAGGTGTGATTTAAGGAAAATAAGCATAAAAAGTTTATTTTTGGCCCAANAAAATAGAAAAATAAGGCCGTCATGGCTTTGTTTCCTGAGCATATTCTGAATTGCCAGGTTCTTATTCTTGCAATATCTTTGCTATTATGTCACTCTCCCTGCAACCTTCCTCCTTTTCATTTTTTTCAATTGATTGCAAAGATACAAAAACAAACTCTGGATCAGGAAGCAGCTCAGTCATCAAATAACTGAAGATGAAAGGATTATAGAAAGAACATTCTTGCTACTCTTGTATTGCTCCTGTACAAGCCTCTAGTCTAGATCAGTCTAAGGCTGAGCTAAGACAGCCAATCTTACATTTAGCCACACTTTCCTGTTACTTCTCTATGCTTTTCTATTTTGTGTTTGCTTCAGGAAAATCCACCTAAACAAATCAGGCTGATGTCACAGAATCACAGAATATTCTGATTTGGAAGGAACCTACAAGGATCATCAAGTCCAACTCTTAAATGACACCACTGCCTCCCTAGCAGGCATTGAACTCCAGTCTCTCATAATGGAGAAAAAATTGTCGACTGGAATGAGCCAGTCCCAAAAGGTCTGATTGAAAGGGCACAAAAGTCAGTGTGATCCTTCCGATTTACCTTCATAAAATTGGACTCTGATGCAGTGCAAGTAGCAATAACAAAAATGTATGAATGTGTTTTAATAAGGGGATTGTTTGGTGTCAGTAGTTCTATCGTACGGCAAAAGTGGTTCTTAGATGTCCCTGTAAGGTACATGCAACTTCTCCGAGAAAGCATATGCAGTAAAGTAATTGCTCTAGTCAAACCAAATCATACAGGGCACCCTGAAATATGTATTTTTTTTTCTTCTTCAAAGCTTTTTACTCTTTCAAAGGCCAAACATGGTATTTGTTCTCCATTGGAATCACACCATTTCTAAGGAGAAGTTGTCAGGTTTTAGACTTGAAAAACTAAAAAAAAAAAAAAAAAAAAGAGTTGATGTTCATAAGAACAGTATGCCTTGCAGACAGCATTGTCCTTCATAAGACTGTTCCCTACAGTGGTGTCTTTCAGTTCCAGGAACTGATAAACTCTTTATCAAATTTCACTTACATGTTACTTCTGCACATTTTTTCTCTTGAAGCTTGTCCTTAAATAGTTATGGGCTCAGCAAAGAAATTCAATTTCCAAGCCAGCTCTTCAGATGATGTATAGCCAGTACACTTCCAGTGAAAATCAATGGTGTGACAGTGATACAAATTGGCTGATAGTAACTCTAACAATTTCTATGTAGGTATTTGTACAAGCTTAGTCCTGATAATGGGATGAAGTGCAACATGCTCCAGTCAGAAACCTTTGCAGCAGATGTCTTTATTTGTGTGTGAGAAGCATGTAGTTGTTTGACTAGTCTATCCCAAAAATAAATTATAAATTCCTTGAACTAGCCCAGCTGCCTCGGACAGTGCATTTGTGAGGGGCAAAACCCTGGACCACTTCAATATTCTCATCCACTCTCCACCACCATCCCTCCAGCCTTCTGGTTTGCAGATTTTGGAGTGCAGAAGATGTACTTCAAAGACCTGATTTAAGGGAAATCAGTTAGGACTCAAGGTAGTTGCTTGCAAGAAGAAAACAAAAGTTCATTTTGGCTCAAGAACCAAGGAAAGAGGAACAGCAGTGTCCCATGCCCTGTCAGGTGTCAAAAGCCCCCACCTAGATTTGCCACCTATTTTTATATCCTTTCATACCTATGGAAATTACTCCATGAATATGCATCCCTTGAACATGATGTCATAAATTTCAACTTTGCTTTAAGACCTTCAACCAATCAACTCAAATATTTCACCTTCTTGCCCCATGTTTTGACTAGAATCCTCTTTTGTTTACCATTCAGGACTGGGAAACAAGACTTTGTTCCCTTTAATATTACATGTTTAATTTTCAGGCCAAGTGAATGATTTTAAAATCTACAAATCCATCTAGAATTCACTAAAATTTCATTATTTCACTAAAATTTCTAAATCTCTAAGCATCTACCTAACTCACAAAAATCTATAATTTTCTAAATCCTCAAATCAGACCCATAAAATCTGCTTCCTCTTTAACACCCCATTCATATGCAAATGGCCACAAAGGAGGTGTGAGAATTTCTGCTTCTCTTTAGCATTGTGAATGCAACTCTGACCAAGTCACAGTCCCCAGATAATATATGTTCAATGTAAGAGCAGCTAGAAAGACATCTATGGCAATTTTTTGTCTGGCTCTTTGTCAGAAATGTTTTTGAGGTTATGCATCTTTTCCTTTTTTCCCCCCTTTTTTCTCTTTTTAAATATAATTTATTATTCCCATGACAGAAAACAAATTAACTATTCAGCCAATAAAGAGAGAGCACAAGCTAGAACTCATGGCAGACAGCTTCTAGTATACATGTTCCTAGTAAATAGATTCTTACTCTATGAATAATCTTTTGACTTTCAGAATTAAAATATGATCTATATGATAGTATAACATTTCAAAAGTAATTTATTATATAAAATGTAGTGATGGAGAACTCTGGGGATAGCGCTCATCTTGAGATGAAAGAATATCTACAAGATTTTTTCTGTCTCAAATTATAGTTGTCAGAGAAGGACAGCCAATGACAGCCACGGTCCAAACCACAAGGGCGGCTCAGACAGCCAAGGCCAAAACCACAAGGGAATTTCAGACTCAAACTACCCCTGTGATAGTGGACATGGGCTGTCCAGACCTCTGGCTGCAGGGAATGCCTGAGCTTGCTAGGCATACCGGAGGGCAGCCTGCAAAACACCTGTGCTTGCTGTGAGCTGGTAAACGACCTTCTCTCCATGATAACAGAACTAAAGGAAGAGGTAGAAAGGCTGAGAAATAATCACGGTTATGTACGGGAAGTGGACAGTGTGCTCCCAACCTCTGGGGAATCTTGGGAGCCCAAATATCCTCATGCACTTCTTATTCCCCAACATGAGGTGGGAGAAAG
>WEKX01023768.1:7958-19187 GCA_013390025.1 Pitta sordida
GCAGGATATAAAATATGCTAGAAGTGAGTTTGACACTGAAGGTTTCAGAAATGGTAGCACCATGTAAGCATTGATGTTTTTCTCTGCCTTGAATTACTTACTCAATTAAAATCTTAGTCTGCATGATACAGTTTGTTCAAGTAATTTGCTCTGGGTTAACAAAATCTCCAGCTTTATTGTAATAATTAATTCAAAGAAAAGACTTATTATTTTGTCAAACTTGTTCTTCTATGCTGGGAATACTTAATAAGTCATTAAATAATATCACTGCTATTAAGAGCACATGGATGTTATCAGATCACTTTACACAGGTTTCTGTTGGAAATACTACATGTCTACAGAGGTGGGAGGAACAGCAGACACCCTGTGGTGCTCCTCAGCTTTAGCAGATCAAGGTGTGGACCTCGCTGCCTTATCCTAATGGGTGCTCAGTGCAAGGGTGAATTCCAAACATAATACATACTGCAAATTCCTCACATCTAGAGATCTGGATACTCTGAACACTTCCAGACAGAGGCAGAACTTCTGTGCTTGTTTAAGCATTTAAGACAAGATCCAAGCTAACAAACTGAGCAGAGCAAGAGCCTGTCTCCAGCTTCAAAGCAATGTAGAACAAGGTAGCCTTGCCAATTCCATTAAAGCCTCTCATTCTTTTTCCTTTCCCCACCTGCTGGAAGGGTTCCTTCTGCATGGCAGTGTCTGAAACAAGACTGAAAGACCATCAACTGTCTGAAAATGTGCCTGTCATGCCAACAAACAAGAAGGGTGGATTTCTAAATTCCATCATTCATGCTCATGTCCTTAGCGCTGCTTCCTTTACATCTGGAACTGGAATTCAGAAGACTACATCCCATCTGAGATTAATATAATTAGTCTCAGCTCTCCATAGGCACTGTGCAATAGACTGTGAATCACAGTGTGCTACATTTGCTTTTAAGTTCAGAAAGTTAGAACTTCAACAGAAATATACACAACAGAAAGTTGTATAAACTGCAGCTGCACTAGTAGCTGAGCACAATAACCCCAAGGAGGTGACAGTTTTAGGATGCTGCTGCTCCTACAAGGCAAAAAAAGCACATTTTTATGCTTTCTTTAGCTCTTGATTTTTCCCACAAGTGATTCTGAGACTCATCACGTGTTGCTTTTCTGTTTGTTTTAAACTTTACTATGAATTATGAGGCGCTGCTCTTTTTTATTTCACCTGATGCATTTCTTCTTCCAGCTGCCTTTCTAATAAAATTCCCCAATAACCCTCCTGACATTTATAAAAAAAGAAAGAAACGAAATATTCTGACTTATTCATGGTCATTCACTCTGGGTTGGTTGATTGCCATTCCTTGCAGGGTTGTGTGTGGATTAAACTGTGTACTACTCAAGACCAGTGTATTTAGATGGCTACTCAATCCTGTGCAGAACTTAAACCTCCAGTGCTAGACTCTGGGTTGAGGCTACACAATGAATTTGGCCCCTATTTCTGTTTTAGACTGAGAGATGATATTTAAAGAGCAATACTGAAACATTGGACTGCCTTCTATATATCTAAACTCCAGTTTCACAAACTACAGAAACTTTTATTATTTGAAATTACTCCAGCCAAGAGCTACATTATTGATGACATAACTTCAACACAGACAGTGGCTTGAACATTCCCAGCTGGAATTCCTACTCTCAACAGGCAGATGTAAGGCTTATGTAAAGATGATAATCACCTCCTGACTGCTGACTTTTTCTGCCCGTTTAGTAAAGTATGTTCCTGCAGGGCCTCAGCTAAAACCCATGTGAAGTTTATGGGACATTTTGTACCGATGTTTTTGAGTGTTGCATCACTTCAAAACTTTTTTTTTTTTCATCCCAGGTCACCTTTAGGCGTATTTTATAACTAATCTCCAAGCCCTTTTACCTGCAGCTACAGCTGGAATGACAGAAGTAGCCAAATAACCACAATGACATACTTTGTGCAGCCGACTACAAGTACTTCTTTGGCCATACTTCATGACTCATTGGAGTCATGCGAAACCTGCCACAGTGAGTAAAGTTCACCACAAGTAAGAGGATTTCAGGTTTTTAATTTTTTTGGCTAGCAGGCTGCAGCCGCTCCCACAGTGAGTTCCATGGCATCCACTGGAACCTTGGAAATCTCAGTGTCCAAGTCAGCTCTTCCAGGAATCAAACAAATTGTTCCAGAGAGTCTAAGTATTTGATCATGAAACAAGTCCCACTCTCCACTTAACTGAGGCTAGACACTCAGATTGTTTGTACCTTTTGACTATGTTCCACATAATAGGCCATATTAAGCAGCCAGCTTACTGCTTTGAAAAAAAATTTCCTTCTGAAATCTGCCTGTGTTCTGCGATGCTCTTTATGCAATCCCTTTATGGCAAAGCAGTAACACGGAAAAATACGACCCTGCAAAATACAAGTCAAATGAATTAAATCCAGATTGCCTAATGCATTTGAGAAATTACTATGAAGGAAATCGCGTACTTAAGGCTAGTGTGAGAGACTGTGAAGGAAAACACACTGCTCATGTTGTTTTTGTGCTCTGGCATATTGCGTGACAATCTTCAATACAAGAACGAATATTAAGGTTTTCCTTTAGTCAAAGCAGCCTCCATTCATCCTGCTTAACTTCCAGTGACTGTCTGAAGTCCTTAAGAAAACGTCTATGAAATGGGATGCCTGCTTAGGCATCATGGTTTTATGTCTAGTATGTAGCATGGCGTAACTGTTTTAGAGTAAAATTGTGTATCAGTAGTGAATCAACATGAAAGAAGGCATAGACAAATATCACAAAATGTGATTCTCAGTACAAGAAAGACATGAACCTCTGAAAGCAGGTTCAGAGCAGGGCAATGAAAATGGCCAGTGGATTTGAGCACCTCTCCTGTGAGGAAAGGCAGAGATGAGATTGTTCAGGCTGAAGGAGAGAAGGTTCTGGAAGACATTATTGTGAACTTTTTGAATATTAAAAAAATCTTAAAAGAAAGATGAAGAGAGACTTCATATTGACACTTCTAGTAAGTGGCAATAGTTTTAAATTGAAAAGGGATAAATATAGATTGAAGATAAGGAATAAATTTTTTACTGTGAGGGTGATGAGACACTGGAACAGGTTGCACCGAGAAGCTGTGGATGCCCCATTCCTGAAAGTCTTCAAGGCCAAGTAAGGTGGGAATTTGAGCAACCTGGTCTAGTGGAAAGTGTCCCTGCCCACCCCTAGACTAGGTGATGAACTAGATGATCTTAAAGGTGCCCTCAAACCCAAACCATTCCATGATTCTATGAAATGTACACTGCTTAACTGAAATGACTAAGTTACTCATATTGTGTCAGTTCCATCCTTCCCCTTATCTTTTAATGTTCTTTGTTTCATTCAAAATATTTCACAGGATCACAGGATATTCCGAGTTGGAAGGGACCCACAAGGATCATCTAGTCCAATTTGAGAAGCTTTCTGTTAGGTCTTGTTTTGTATAGCAGTTTCTGCCAATTCTAAGACTGAAAAATGCTATTAGTAGTCTTTTTAGGGTCAGAAAGATTTTGAAGTAGTAACCCTTGACTCTGGAAATGCAAAAACAAAATTCTTAGCCTTAACAGAATGTTTGCAATCACTGGACAGCTATGAACACTTTAGTCATACTGGATGGGATTCACCTCCTCTAGTCCAGAGCCATGTGTAATTATAAGTACATCATCTAAACTGGTTATGTAAGCTACATCTATTCCAGTAAATAAATTGAGACAGGCCCATTTTTTTTTTTTTTTCAGTATTGCTAAGCGTCCCTGGATAATTCCAGAAATACTCCCAGACTTTGTTTTGGAGAGTGTTAGCTGACCCAAGTCAAAACTACATCAGGGACTATGCTAACAGTTAGACAGTATGGTCAATTACATGCCAGAGGTTGACCAGATACACTGGCTTAAATGACTTTATTAATTTAAATGTAAATGGAGGCAATAGAGTGAGATATGCACTTCCAGAGGTTACTTCATTTCAGCTATTGACAACCATCTACAACAAATTAGATGAAGCTGTCATTGGAAGTACCTGTGATGACTGAAGCGGAGCACTATGGGTACATTGAAGGGTATTAAAAGTCCTGTTTAACATAGAAATAAAATTTTCTGTCCCTTGTTTCTCATGCATAGACAGAGTATTTGGTGATATCTGCTAAAGCTAGACAAAGAAGACTGGAAAAGGCTAATGTGACAACCATCCACAAGAAGGGCACGAAAGATGATCTGAGTAATTACAGACCTGTCAGCCTGACCTCAGTCCTGGGCAAAGTCATGAAGCAGATAGTCCTGTGTGCTATTAGGCAGCACCTGCAAAATGAGCATGACATTAGACTCAGTCAACATGGATTTAAAAGAGGTAGGTCTTACCTGACCAATCAGATCTCCTTTTACGATCTGGTGACCCACCTGGTTGATGAAAAAAGGCCGTGGATGTTGTATACTTGGATCTTAGCAAAGCGTTTGACACAGTTTCCCATGGTAAGATTCAGGAGAAATTCTTAGACTATGGACTGGAGAGAAACATTTTATGTTGTGTTAGGAATTGGTTGGATGGACGAGCTCAGAGAGTGTTGGTGAATGGTGCCACATCCAGCTGGCAGCCAGTCACCAGTGGAGTCCCACAGGGGTCAGTGTTAGGCCCAGCACTGTTCAACATCTTTATTGATGGTATGGATGAGGGAATTGAGTCCATCATCAGCAAGTTTGCAGATGATACCAAGCAAACGTTGAACTGCCAGAGGGTAGGAGGGCCCTTCAGAGGGACCTTGACAGACTAGAGAAATGGGCAGACTCCAACAATATGAGATTTAACAAGCCTAAGTGCCGGGTTCTTCACTTTGGACATAATAACTACATGCATCACAACTGGCTGGGGAATGAGTGGCTGGAGAGNTCTCTGGAGGTGTTTAAGAGAAGACTGGACGAGGAGCTCAGTGACATGGCCTAGATGATGGGGGGCTTGGATGGATGGAGCGTAGTGCCCATGGTTCCACGCTTGTGGGTCTGATCCCTGGGTGGGCGTTCTCTTGGGAGTTGGACTCGATGATCCTGTGGGTCCCTTCCAACTCAGCATAACCTGTGAACCTGTAAATGTGGTACTCCATACCAGATCCAAACCCTTCTGCAGCGCTACCTGTCAGGAAATCAACAAACCTCCAATGACTCTAGATGCCTATTTTGGGAAAGGGATTAATGCTCCTCATGAAAACAGCATTTCGTGGCATGAGATGAGGTCTGTTTTTGATAGCAGTCGTAAAGTAAACAAAGGCACAACACACAAACAGAGAGGAGTGGAAAGGAAGTAATATCAGCTAGAGACATAAGTTAGATTCAGACTTCCAATGTGATATTGTAACGTGTTAACTGAAAAACTTCAGCATTAGTGTGAAGTGTATTATGGGGAGAACCCTTTTGTTCTATTGTAAAATTTTCTCATTTTTACTGGAACAAACAATAGGGTTTCCTTCCTTATCTCCCCTTCCCTCCCCTGCAAGGCCTGTGGCCAAGGGAGAGGCTTTCTCCTTTCTACTGGACAAACAATGGAGGATTCTTTTTCTTATCTTCCCTTCCCAGCAAGGCATGTAACTAGGGGAGAGGTCTGAGGGCCGGGGCAGGCTGAGTGATGGCCAATGGCATGTGAAGACACACCCACAAGGCATGTGACATGGGAGGGGCCTAAGGCCCTATAAATGGTGGGCTCACAGAGGGGAGTTTGTGGATCTTCTGGACTGAGGAAGTCTTGTTTTCACCTCTGATTTCTACTGCTGCCATTTTGCTCAGGACCACGTGGACCTTTGACTCCTCATCTCAGTACAACCTTCCCCCTGCCGACCGCTGGATCTCCTTGCAGCCCCTTGAATGTTTCAGAAAAGGCTGTTACTCCACTGGTTTGCCTACCCTGAACCCTATTCCCCCTGCCCCTGGAATCCCGGAGGTGCCCTAGTCTCCCTCAACTTAGCCTCCCCTCGTGTTTATTTTCTCACAGCTGTCGACAGACATCATTGTTCCATTATTGTCGATATTGCTATTGTTGCTCAAGCATATAAATGCATATATATTTGTTATATTGAATTTTTTCTTTCTCCCAGGAAAGTTCTTGTTTCTCTCCATATATATTATTCAAGTATTTCTAAATTCAATTCATATTTCATCTTAATTGACACCAGGGCAAAGTGAGGGGACTGTATTATTGCATAGAAGTTGGTGTCTACTCAAAGGTTTACTTTTTTAGTGTAAATGTGCCTCTTTTCACTCCTGGTGAGTTGCATTTGGATATCTGCATTGTATAATTTACTCATGTGTTTTGCATTCCTGAGTGATATCAAGTAAATTCTTTGGTCAGCTCCTATAAACAGTGCTTAAATCATAAGTGAATCAGACATCTCAGATGGCCATTAAGCTTGTGCCTGTGGAAATATGAACATTTTATATTTGCTGGCATGTGGAAAAGGTCATTATTTATTCTTCCTAGCCAGATAGATGTATGAAATTTTACTTGCTGGAATGATTCCTTGGCATTTCCTAATATCATGGAACATGCTAAGTATTTCTTTTTTTAACGGAAGACAAGAAGGGAATATGACTGTGTTGCAAATGTTAGTTGGAAACAATTTGAAAGCGAGAACTAAATGTCCATGTTTATCCAGGATAGGTAGATGGAAACTTGGAACCACAAGGATATTTTCAGCTGAGGAGGTCTGCACGATCCATTAAGTACTACTGCATCATTTTCTCTAAAAATTGGGGCCTCATCCTCTTCCTCTGGAAATTAATGGCAAATCTCCCATTAACTTCAGTGGGAATAGAATCAGGTCATAAGTCCAAAACTCTTCTCCTCCCCAGGTATCAAAAAAGAATTAAATGATTAAAGAGCTGCTTTTAATCCCCCTGAAACTGATTTTAATGTAAGTAGGAGGTGGAGATCTGTTTCCCATGATGCTGGCTTCAACAGCAAAACCTATTGATAAACTGAAGTACATT
This sequence comes from Pitta sordida, assembly GCA_013390025.1. NCBI lineage: Eukaryota > Metazoa > Chordata > Aves > Passeriformes > Pittidae > Pitta > Pitta sordida. The sequence goes on from WEKX01023768.1 coordinate 14,958, forward strand.
TTGTCCATGAATATCCAGGGAATATTCTATAATAACCACATTTTAAATGAAATATTTTTAAATTTTGTGATTTCTCCTTCTGAGTAGGTGAGCATAGTGACAAAGAGCCAGAAAAATCTGGAAGGCTTGACAGCCATAACATCCGTTACTAAATCCTTTACTGTTTATTGTTAGGAGTGGTCTCATTGAAGCAGAAAACTTCCTATTCCAGAAGAGGCTCTGTGGTAATAGATCTTAATATAGTGGCAGAATCTTGGGAAATGACTTGGATTTTAGCTGGTTTGAATTACTCTTTGCAGAAGCCTTTTATTTTCCATTGAGGAGGTAAAGATCCTGGAGGGTTGATAGTCTTAATTTAACCCTTGTTAAGAGCTCAAAGTTCAGTAGAATGACTATATTAATGTCATTTGAAAAATGGTAAAAAAAAGAAGGTATTGTATTTACTTGAGCAAATAAAGACGAAGATGATGAAGAAGAAGGAGATGAAGAAGTAGAATAAGAACAAGAAGAAAAAGGTGTTTTTAAAATTTTCATAGTTCTTTAAGCATGGAGATTTTCGGACTGGGATTTATAGAATTTAAGGTCAGAAAGAATGTCTAGGAACTTCTCACTTGGCCTTCATAATAGCAGCCTGTTGGACCATGCAGGTATTTCTTCATCCTTCTGACATCTTAAAAAAATGATATCTCTTCTTAATTTAAATAACAAAAGTCTGGAGTCTTTTGATGGGGCAATTCTATTCACTGAATTCTTCCCTTAAAATATATCCTAAGAGGTAAAAACTAAGGTATGGGAATGTGGTTCTTGTTTTTGAATCTGTATAATATTTCTCTTTCTACTTAGAAATACATTTGTACATTTTCTTACACATTTCCGTGAAAAAATCTTGGTGTTAGTTATAATGCTCTTCTACAGCCAAGCTATTAACAGCCCAGGTAAATAGGAACTTTGATGTTCCCATAATAATGACAATAAAATTAATTAGCTTGTTCATCAACTCAATTTAAACTTAGAAAGATTTGAGAGCATTATTAAAGTACTTATGAATACTGTTATAAAATTTAAATAGTGGAAAAATATGCATTTAATTTTGAAATGGTGAGAGAATTAATTACATGTGAAAATACATGACTCTTCATATGTGTTTTGTCAATGGATAACCTTAAGTTCTCCTCTGAGACATTTTTGTTACGTTCCCGTGTCTGATATACATATTATTTTTCAACATCTGATATGAACATTAAGTTATATAACTTTTACATGCTTTTACTGTATATAACCCAAGTTACATAAATTCCAGGCCTTCTGACTGTTTGCAATCTTTAAAATGTAATGAGCTGAAAGATTAGCTTTGAGCCCTGGGGCCGGATTGATGTTTTGCTTAACCATTCAGCTGAGAACAGCTTTTAGAGGGATAACTCATGCTGCATCACATCAATAATAAAACTAAAGACCAAGATCCAAGCCGCTATGAATGGGAATTAAGTCTCTCGGAATGTTATAAACTTAAATGAAACAAGTCTTAAACAGAAGGCAGCTGCAGGCGCTGGATCTAAACTGCATTAAGATGACATAATATTCTTTTGGAAACAATAAGGCTTCCATTGACGTGCTCTATAAGACAATCCCTCAATGGAAACGAATAAGTAAATTAACATACTGTGATGAAATATGACTCATGCTGGAATACAAGTCTCTGTGGGGTTTCAGCATCTGAGAAACATATTTGTAAGTAAGACTGTCAAACCGAATGCTCGGTTTCAGGGATATTCTCTGATTAGCTACCATTCAGAGAAATGCAGAGGCAACAGTAAGATTTTCCACTGATGGCAGTGGAACTAGAACAAGGAGAACAGGAGAAGACCTTTATTAAATACATGTGATATTGTTGAAGATATTTCTTTTATTAATAATATTTCTGCTGTATTTGTTTGTATAAAAGTAGCGATATTGGTCCCCTGTTCTTACCAATACAGACTATCTTTTAAATATACTTATAATACTCTTAAATATACTTAAAATTATGCTACTCTTTTAAGCTTTTGGTGTGATAATCTCTTTCAGTACGGCTACATGAGATGCCACTAACGTGTTGTCATTGTTTCTACTTCTCAGTTTTGCCTTTATCGTGCACTGCATTTTGCCAGTGTAGTGACATTGGTGCTTGGGAACGAGGAGCTGTTTTAAACAAGGAAAACTTTGATGACAATGATCTGTTTTGTGTATGACCAATTCTGGTTGCATTCAACCAACCAAGGTGAGGTTACATGAGGTCCTAGGAAACTTGATCTAGTGGATGGCGTATCTACCTACGGCAGGGGGTTTGGAACTAGATGGTCTTTAAGGACTCCTCCAACCCAACCCATTCTGTGTTTCTGTGATTCAGAGCATGCCCATGAAACACTTAGAGATTGGAGAGATGTCTCATTTTTAGAATACATTTGCATGTGAGAGCACATGACAATAGAGGCAGCCGTCCACCAAGACACTTCCTGGCTTGCCTGAAGAGGAATGTTTCGTGATTTGGAGGCTTCAGTGTTAAACCTAAGGTAGTAGGATTCACTCCTTCCTAGTTAGGAAACAGAAGAAAAAGTGAGTTGTGTTTTTTTTTTTATATTGCTTTTATTATCAGGGAAGTCTGATGGAAGAGACCTCACACTGTATCATGTCCAACATCACTATTTACAACTCTTGCATTTCAAAAGGATATAAATTCTTGATCTTCCAGGCCTTTGATGATCACAGGGAACATTGTATCAACATAATTACAGTGTTCACCAGCTAAATACATGAAACTCTTATCCCCAAAGTGCGTCATAATCTGTTGCAGTCAGGTTGATATTCTTTTGCCTCAGAGGACAAAATCCTATTGTTGTTAGTGTACCTGTCTGCGCTCTGAGTTCCTGTCTTCTGCCCTTTACTCCCTGAATCACCTGGTTTAGCCTGTCAGTGACCTGACAATGGAAACTTCATTTAAGTGTGTACTGGGTTAACTCTGGCAGGATGCCAGGCACCCATTAAAATTGCTCTACCACTCCCCTCCACAAATGGCCAGAGGAAAGAAAATATGATGAAATGTTCATGAGTTGAGCTAAGAACTGGAAAAAACCAGCACAGGATAATGAGAAGTAAAATAAATCTTCAAAACGTTCCCACTGCCCCTCCTTCCTTCCGAAGCTCCACCTCTTCCCCCGCAGCAGCAGAGGAAGATGGGAAAATGGAGGGGATGCTCAGTTCATCATGTTTTTCCTGTCACTGCTCAGGGAGAGAAGTGCTTCCCCTGCTTTAGAGTGGGGTCTCTCCCACAACGGACGGTCCTTCATGAACTTCTCCAATGTGAGTCCATCCCGCGGGCAACAGTTCTCCATGAACTGTTCCAAGGTGGGTCACATCTCCATGGGATGCAGTCCTTCAGATACAGACTGCTCCAGCTTGGGTTCCCCACAGGGCAATAAGTCCTACCTGGAAAATCTGCCCCAGTGTGGGATCCTCCTTTCATGGGTCAGCAGGTCCCTGCCAGGACCCTGTCCAACATGGGCCTCCCACAGGTTCACATCTTCCTTTGAGCTCCACCTGCTCTAATGTGGTTCTCCTCCACAGATTACAGGTAGATCTCTGCATTCCTGTTGTCCTTCATAGGCTGGAGGGGAACATTCTGCTTCACCATGTTCTTCACCATGGGCTGCAGGGGAATCTCCACTCTGGTGGCTGAATCACCTCCTCCCCCTCCTTTTCACTTGACCTTGGTGTCTGCATAGTTGTTTCTCTCACGTATTCCCACTGCACTCTTTTCTGGCTGCAATTACATCTGTGCTATATTTTTTTCCCCCTTCATACATATGTTATCACAGAGGCGTTACGATCATTTCTGATTGGCTTGGCCTTGGCCAGCAGCAGGTCTGTCCTGGAGCTGGCTGGCATTGGCTCTGCTGGACATGGGGGAAGTTTTTGGTAGCTTCTCACAGAAGCCACCCCTGCACCCCCGCTACCAAAACCTGGCCATGAAAATCCAATAAAAGGCACTTAATTTTTTCATGGAAAACCCAAGTGTGTCTTTGGTCAATTATGGCGCAACATTGCACTCATGGACAGGGTCACAGCAATGGCCACATCTTTGTTTACTGTTGAGCCTTCTTGTGGTGGTTTGACCCTGGCTGGGTGCCAGAGATTCACCTACAGCCACTCTCTGACTTCATTCCTTGCCCCCCCCCCCATACAAACAGGAGGGGA
>WEKX01023768.1:19614-30058 GCA_013390025.1 Pitta sordida
ATCTCTGCATCCCTGTGTTCTCTCCATTCCATGAGCTGCAGGAGGACAGCTGCTTCACCATGGTCATCACCACGGGCTGCAGGGAGATGCCCGAAACACCTCCTCCCCCTCCTTCGGCCCTGGCCTTGGTGCCTGCATTTGCTGTTAGAACTTCTTGCGGCTCTTCTCCGGCAGCCATCTTCTTCTTCCTGTAACTGTTTTTACCTCCCCCTCTTAAATATGTTATCACAGAGGCATCTCTATCTCTCCTGATTGGCCTGGCCTTGGCCGGCAGTGGGCCCAGCCAGGAGCTGGCTGGCATTAGCTCTGCCAGCTGTGAGGGAGGCTTCCAGCAACTTCTCGAAGAAAACCCTCTTCCATATCCCCACTGCTACCTCACTACTACCAGCCACAACAAACCCAGCACATTTCTACAGCTTGTGAAAGGACTTGGCAGACCCTGTCTGCTACTGAAGGAGGGGGTTGACTGGGTCCTACCAGGGCATCCTGGTGCAGCCATTTGTGTTATGAGCTGATGGCATCATTCCCAGGATATACAATGAGTACAAGGGGAGATTGTGACTTGCAGAGGGTTGAGGGCTGCTGGAAATACATCAGCAACAAAAGCAAGCCTAAGAAAGGATGGTCTCACTGCTCAATGGGATAAAGTGCATGGGATGGAACACTGCACTCAGTGTTTATTGCTTTATGCCCTCATGTCTTCCATGTTGTCATGCTTGGCAGTCCAATGTGGGCTCATGTAGTACTGTCTGCAGTAGAGAAAGGTTGAATAGGGAGCATCTAAACAGTTTGGACATACACCTGTCCATGCAGCAAGGAGAAATATATTCAACAGGGAGCTGGCTTGATGTCATTGCAAGGTTGCTCTCTGTCATTATTGGAAGCCTCTGATGTCCAGAGGAGGCTACTCCTTACTGTCACATCTAAACAAGGATAATCTTGGGAAGTTTAGGCTGGTTAATCTACCGTGTCAGTGACTTCACAAAACAAGTATTTCTACACCCATATCAACAGTGTACCAGGAACATAGCCAACATCTTGACATAAGGAGTATTTTTTGTGGTCTGGTTTGTTAGAGCAAATGAAGTTACCGATGCTAAATTGTGAATGGAGACTGCAAAAAGACTTTAATTTAATATTCACAGAACACACTGTTGCAGGGTTAAACTTGGTTTCTGCTGCTCTGTCTGATTTCTTTTATTTATTTATTTTTAATTCTTTCAGAAAATAGTGTGAAAACTGCAGCTGGCATAAAAAAATCTCTTGAACAAACACCATAAGAATATTTTCAGCAGGAGAACAATGAGGTGTCAAGTACAGCTGTACTCTATATTCATGTCTGCATAAATCTGAACCAAATTTACTTTCTCTCAGTACCCTTGGAAGTGATATGAGGGAAAATTCTTGTGTTATCTTGAATGTAAATCAGATTTGAATGCATTCTATAAATGAAGGGCAGAATGCTACCTATTTCTTTGCAGATCAATTGCTCTTTAATCTGGAGAATATAATACATGAGGCCCAGGAATACTCCTTCTGGACTGTGGAAGGTGCTGTAAGGTTTTTCAAGAGTTTATTACTGCAATCACATCATCTTCCACTTTAATTTACAATGCATAACATCTAGAAAGCCACTACTAACAACAATTACGATATTTTGGTTAATAACATTTGCTGCCAGTTATCAAATATTTCAATTCATGAAAGAATCAGCTAAAGAAAAACAAACCCCATAACATCTTGATTTGAGAATACTTCAAAACACACAAAGCAGACTTGATTATACTAAAAATGCTGCAACTGCAACAACATTTCTTGTAATTCTTTCACAGATTTTTCTTCTGCCTCTGGATCTTAACATCAACAAACTTAGCGAAGATGAAATGGAGCGTTTGATATGGCAACAAAACTCTTCAGCTGTTGAAAAAACCCACAAAATCACTGTTGATCTTTCTATGTAAATGCCTGCCTTCCCAGTTCCCTATAACTATATTTGGTTGGTTAGTGTACTGTCAAAGGTTTTGCTTTGACTGGAATTAAAGCTGCAACAGATAACTCTTCATTATAAACCTGAAGTATGCTAAACTGCATCTTTCCACTGTGTTTCAGCATATGGCTGTTTGCAGTAGAGTAGAAAGCAATTTAAGCTGTCATTACTTTTCAGCTCTAGGTCACTGGCTCAAATATGACCTAATCAGTAAAGACTGTGAATCATTTCCATCTGATGGATGTTTAGTAGCCCGTGTAAAATGCACTGGTAGACACAGTGAAGTTTATTGGGAAAAGGCGCCCACATCAAAAAATCCAATAGTACAAGTCAGCAGATCATCTTCTCCTTTTAGAAGGAAGAAAGAACTGAATTGGGCTGGATGTAATTGTGTGTTTCTCAGACAAAAACTTGACAGACTAACACTGTGAGATGTAAGCACAATTTCTTGATACTGGGTGATATGGACTTACCCAAATTTTAATACTGTTTCCATCACATATTCTGAAAATGCTATTTTCCATTTAACCTTAAATATTTGACTCATCTAGGGAAAAATTCTTCAAGACAGACATGTGTCAAGAACATCTACACGTTCTTGAGCTCAGATACTATCCAAGATTTAAATATAAAGCATCTATGTAACACTAGTGATGGGAGATAATCTAATACTGGCATTTTACTTGGCAAGATAAAAGGCTACATATTTCAGTTGCTTTCTCATGATCTTGTAATTTTCACATCTTCCTTACTGAGAAACTTTAATTATAAATAAGCCAATATTAGATTTTCTTCCAGCATACACCATTAAAATCTTGGCATTTATCACAGGCTGCAGTGGAATTTGAAATAGTACTTCCATGATTCTGAATATATTCCAGTACCTGGGAAGTATGGTAAAGACCATTTTAGATATAGGAGGGAGACATTCACTCCATGAGATTTCTTTCTTTAACTTCCTTCATGGAGAAGTTGGCTTTCTCCTGTGTTTTACATGAACATACTACTTTTTCATGATGTGCCTTTGTTAGCACAGAGTAGTTTGTCTCATATTCCAAACTGAGTAATAATGTGGTCAGGTCTTGAATAACCCCATGGCTCCCAGAGTAATCACACTGAAGTATGATCTTCATCTCTTCCTCACCACAGAAACATCAAAATAAGAACAGTTTTCAATTTCTCCTTCTGAAATATATTAATTTAAAAGCATTTCCTCAGTAAGAAAGACTTGAATCACAAATATCTTGGTACCACATGGGAGATACAGTAATTGAACATTATATTGAACCAATTTTCGGTTTCTACAGAGCACAGACAAAATTGAATTTTGTCATCTTGATGGATAATGCATCAGTAGTGGGTTGGCCTTGGCTCACAGTCAAGCATCCACACAGCCACTTGCTGACTCCTCCTACCCAGTGATATGGGGGAGAGATGAGAGACTGAGAAGACTCCTGTGTCTGGAATAAAAAGAAAGGTAAGTCACACACAGAATTCTGAGTTGGAAGGGACCCACAAGGATCATCGAGTTCAACTCTTAACACTGTCTCCCTGGCGGGAATTGAACCTGGGTCTCCCACACGCCAGGTGGGGACATTTACCACTGTACTAAAGTGGATTTCACTTATCAGTTACTAATACAGGCAAAACAGAATCACCTTTGGGAAATTTAACTTGATTTATTGCCAATTAATATAAATATTTGAGTACTGATTAGGGTATTGGGAAAGAAAAACAAAGAGAAACAACCAGTTACACACTGAAGGAGGCACCCTTCCTCCCCTATTCCCAGGCTCAGATTCACTCCTTCACTCCTGACTCCTCTCCTCCTTGTTTGTTATTACCATCGTTAATCCTCAGTCCTTTCATTCTGACAATGAGTGTTATGGAGGGATTATGGTCACAGTATAGCAGTTTCTTTCTGCTGTGCTTTCATTTTCACCCTTTTCCTCTGCTCTGATATGGGTCTTCCACTAACTGCAGTCCTTATCTGCTCTGTTGTGGAGCACCTCATCAGAGGAGCTCTGGCCTTGGTGTTCCCTCGGCTGTTTCTTGCTCTTTTGTGTTTCACAGGTTTCACAGGTTATTCTGAGTTGGAAGGGACCCACAGGATCATCTAGTCCATCTCCCAGACCCACAGTTTATTTGTTTTGTTCCTTCCTCTCTCTCTGTGTCTCCTTCTCCAGTGTTTTCTGACTTTTCCTATCCGTGTTTTCACAGACGCACCACGAACTTTCCCGGCGGTCTTGGTTTTGGGTAGCCCCAACCTCTTCTTGCTGAGGTCACCCGTGCTGTGCAGATCACAGGTTCACAGGTTATTCTGAGTTTTCAGCGATTTCACTACAGCATTGTAAACCAGCCTACACTGACCCAAAACCTGGAAAAACCCAGTAACTTCAGGTGAAAAAAACCCTCCCATACTATATCAGGTGAGACAGGAGTATGGGAACTCTGGTGCTGTCGCATCTGAGTGCCATCACATTCCTGACTCCTTCATGATTCTGTTGCTGAGTCCATGGTCTCATTCACTGCCCTTGGGACAGCATATACTCACCTCTCATAGTAACCTCTTCTGTCTCCATCCTCCCTGCAGTACAGAATTGGAGTTCCTCTGCTCCTCTTCCAAAACGAATAAGTTGGTTTATTTAGAGGTAGGCAGAGTGGAGCCAGACAAAGTGCTCAGGCCATTTCTAACTGTTGGCTTTCATAGTAAACATCTAAATTGTCAAAACTCAGAACCACTTCAGCATTAAATCTTTTATTTCAAGCAATTTCAGAATTTAGTTTATGAAAGTTAAATTGTTATTTGATATTAAGTTAAACAGAAACTTATCTGTTTTTTATTGCTTATGTCTTCTCTCTCCAAATGTATTTTAGAAAGTAATTGGAATAAGGCAAGCACCAAGCATTCTTGTTCTGGGACAAATATAAAGATTTCAGAAATAAATTACTATTTATCCTTCAGTAGTGTTTGATAAGGTCTTGTTAAAGCCTTGCAAACCACAGAAATCAATTTTGACTTAATTATATTCCATTAAATATATGTCTTTTTATGAAGTCTGTTGGAAATACTGCCAGATTAGATTCATTCTTTAATCCTGATGGGATTTTCTCTCTATTTCGTGTTTTATTTTTTATTTATATTTCATTCTTAGCATTTTACTGCTCGTGACCATAAATCAAGTTTTCTCCTTAATTTTCCAGGACTTTTGCTCTAGACTTATTGAAACCAGGACTAACTTTCTTCCTGATTTCACTGGGGGAGAGTGCATTCTTCTTTTTTTCTGATTCCTGTTAGTCTCATTCTATTTGCTTCAAGAAAAGTGAGATATTTCTCATATTCCTAGCTCCACTGCTTCATTGTATCCTGACTGGGACATTTCACTGGGAACAGGAACAGCTGAACAGTACCCTAGAGCCCTGCTTAGCCAAAACAATAGAACACACGCTGAACTCAGATTGTTCTATTACCTTTTTTAAAATCACTTTATTAAAAGGAGATTCCTCTGTGACTCACTAAGCACAGTCCTTTTGGTGTCACTGAAGCTTATCTCTATTCAGCAAAACTGGGCCTGGCTCCATTTTAAACAAGTACTTAAGGTTGACTGAACATGTGGGTCTAACTGCTTTAATGAAACGAGAGCAATGCAAAGACAGTGGGCATATTGTGAGGCAAGAAGAATATTTTGAGAGGTGCTTCATTTGAAACTAGATCAGTTTATGTCTTGTGTAATCATTCGTTCTTCTACTAGGTGAGCTAGCAAAATCTCTTGCATAGGGCCAGATAAGGGTTTAAAAAATAACCATTTTGGATTGCCAGGAAAACAAAGCTTTGAAGGAAATGTGGCAGAAAATGCGAGAGAATGAAAAGCAAATGTTCATCTGCCTTGCATGCAGAATGGGTGCCACAGGGAGAAAGGCTTTAGGCAATGTTATTCTGCCCTGTGGCAGGCAGTTACTATGACACATTGAAACAAACAGGGAATCTTCTGTCAAAATATTTTTAATGGCAAATTATTTTTTTTGCAGATTGAGTATCTCTATAAAATAACGTTGGGTTTATAGATTAAAATAATGTATAACAGTAATTAATGAGCTTCCTTTTAGCCGTTTTGTGCATTTTGGGAACCTCACGCATCTGTGTGTGTCAAGGCTTTGTGTTTACCGTGCTGGGTAAATGTCCCCATGGGTCACCGTGGCCTCCTCTTTCACTCCTTTGCTACAGTACAGCACGGCACTTAAGTCCAGCTGGGAAGCCTGATTTAGAGAAAATTATGTGCCAGTTGCCGTGTGGCATTTGTGATCAGACTGACTGCGACTTCTACCCCAGATGGATTTTAAATTATCTCTGTATAGTCACTCAGATTACAGCTATTTTAATATACTAAACTGTGTCAGGGTACAAGAACAAGGACCAAAATTTAATAATCAAATTATTAGTGTCCAAAAAAATTGTCAGTCATAGACTGGGATGTAGCATTGCTAGACCCAGTTCCCAATGTGCAGTTTGGGTATGACGCCTTGTTTTGCATTTTGAGGATACAGCCATGGCAAAACTGTGCTGGTTGTTGTCTCGATCAAATAATTCACTCTAACACCACTTAATTTTTTGGTATAGATGTAGTCTTAGTCTTATATGCCTTAGTCATGACAATGCTACAGTATATGTTTGAAATAATCTGTCTTGAGTTCACATCCATATGTCAAGGAGAGAGGAAGGAATGGCTGAGAGAGATTGAGGGGGATTTACTTCTTTTAATAACAGCTCTGGGCCCTTGCATGTCAGCAGCATGAGCTTTTTTCTTACTATCTACTTCATAACAGGATGCCTTTCAGGGATGGTACAGAAGCTCAGACAAGCTAAAAATACAGTCCTGAAGGGTTTCTAGGGCATAAAACTGGTGATGTCTGTGCTCTGGAGGCCAGCTAAAAGTCTTCTGTTACTACAATTTGGACCATAACTAAATGGTGAATGAAAGTGCCCTTGAATTATGTAAGCCCTTTAGAAATGGCTGCATATTGAAGCTCTGCAAATGTGGAGCTGAAGAAACAAAGCTTCAAGCTAAACCATCTCCCGTAGAACATTGAAATGGGTGTTCTATCCTAGACTGAGAGAATTTGCCTCTGACCTCATTTAGATTCCCAACAGGTCTTGTCCAACCTCATAGCAGTATGTATAAGGGTTGGGGGAAATAATAGCAGTAGAGAGAACACCAGGAAAAGAAACTCTTGACTGGTTTTATAAGAAGCAGCAGTTTCTTTGTCCCCTTCCTTTATCCAAACTGTCTCCTTCATAGCAACTGGGAGCAGACTACCTTGCTCTCAAGGTCACCGCACTTGCTCTTTGTACCATACTTCCCCCTTCCTACTCAGTTATTTCATCCTACAGTAGGATCAATTCCTCTCCCTACCATGTAGTATCATGCAGAGCTGGCATGAAAGTTAGGGAAATCCACATATTCAGAAATTAAGGAGCTGAGCTCTTTACCCACAGCATTATCATTAAAAGTGTATATCTTCTCTGTGTGGACGGACCCTTAGATTAGACTATGACGTTTCTACTCTCTGATATTCATTCTGATTTTATTTTCTGAGGCTTTAAAAAATGTTGTATGCTCTCTTTTCCCAGTACTGTGGACAGAAAAATAGTTTACAAATTTCGTATCTAAAAATCAGAATTTTGGTTGCTTTGGTTGCTTTATAGAAAGGCAGACAAGGAACTGAAAAGGATCCTGGCTGAGTCTGGAGCAGGAGAAGAAAGAATTGTATAAGAAAGGGAGTACTTTTTGTGAAAAGAGAAGCAAAAAGACACAGCTATTGATCCACATGTGACTAAACCCAGACTTCCAAATCATATGAATTTGGGGAGCCATTACTTGGTAAAAAAAAAAATCAGAGGAGCACCTGGGATTTTATCAAAGCCATTTGTGCCAAGGATTTAGAGCTGGATTGTGCAACAGGTGATTGTCAAATAAATGACCAGGAAAGAAGAATTTAGGAAATGGAAAATAATATATATTTATATTCAGTATACTGAAAATGCTCCAAACATTGCAGGAATTCTCCTGTACTCCTACTCAGTGAAATCTGCCAGCACAAGTATTTAAAGTGGAAGATTAACATTGCCTGCTGCCCTGAGACAATTGCTACTCTGTTTGTCCTCATCCCCCTGAATATCAACTGCGTGTATTAGGAAGACAAGGTCTGAAGAAAGTGTTTTAAGCTGCAGGTAAGTGTGATGTTCTGGATCATTCCATGTTAGCAGACAGTTTTCATGTCCTTGACCTAGAGGGTGCTTTCTTTAGGAGGCTATGGCTTTTGTATGCCTGCAGAGACACCTGCCCAAAGCAAGCTCTCTCGTCTGTCTCAGTTAAAAGGAGGTTACCTTGGTTAGGATTTTGATAACTTGTCTTACCTAGATTGCATCAGGTACACTAGTTTCCCCTTCAGCAGCTCTGCTGTAAGATTGGATAACCTTTGAGATGAGGGCATGATAAGCAGTTGGTGTCAGGCTGAGGATTGTAACTTATTCCACCGTCAAAGGGCCTCTTCTGTATAATCCCCATCTGCTTATACTATTCCTATTTGTTTCCTACAGTTACCATTTACAGCCAACACTTATGGTATAAGTTCTGTTCTATATTCTGGGAAAAAATATGCAAGTACAAGCCATGAAAATGAATGGTTACATGAAACAGGCAATAAATAAAAATAATTTATTTTGTACTGTTTTAAAAACATCTTTTATAAAGGAAAGTTTTATTTTCTTATTACTTAAATTCCATCTTCTTTAATAGCTTAAGGTGACACTTGGTTCAGTGTTGATATAATTCCAGAGTCTATATTGCCATACACACAAGGTTTTCAATGCTCTTTTAAGGAGATGAGTTGCTGGTTTATTTAGTTCACAGGTTATTCTGAGTTGGAAGGGACCCACAGGATCATCTAGTCCAACTCCCAAGAGAACACCCACCCAGGGATCAGACCCACAAGTGTGGAACCATGGGCACAACGCTCCATCCATCCAAGCCTCCTATTCTTTCCCTCCTAGTGACAAAGGAGATGATAGATCTAAAATCCTTAGGTGCTTTTGAAACTCTTGTTGGCTGAAGTCATGAATTTTGTTAATCTATCTAAACAGACCTGGTAAACAGGGTGGTTTGGAAATTATTTCCGTGGAACAAGACTTGCATTCTTCTCTTCAAAAGCTCAAAAGAAAATATTTCTCTTGCTCTCAGAAGGAAACTTCTCAGAAAACCACCTAAAGATAACAATAAAAATCAGAAATCTGAAATGCCAGGAAATCTAGTTATATAAAACTTCAGGAAACTAATAAAAGTATTTCTGTAAAATTTCAGTATCCATTGTGCCTTTTCCTTTCTCTGTTTTTCATGATGCCGACAAATTTTCAGTGATGTATGACTATATTATGAATTTGCTTTGTTTCCCCTGTTTTCATCTGTCTTTTGAATATCCTTTTATTTATGGAAACACAGGGTTGGGTGAATGACAGAAGGTTCAGATCTGGATCTGAATTCCGGAATAATGCCATATGTATTTGCATCCAAAATTTCTGCATTCAGAAAGAAAAAACCAAAATTCTTCTGCCTACTTAAAATCAACTTTAGTTTGGTTTGAAGTGTTTTGACTTGTCCATGCGAGTGCAGATTTCCTGGTATTATTCATCGAAATCTGTGAGTCTCCTCTTTTATTTAGCCTGAATTGTAGTCTTAGAACAATATACAGAGATAAGTAAAAAACCACCAAACTCAAAACAGAGTTCTTTTGACAGAGAAATGTTAAGAAAATTAAATAAAATTTGCAGTTAATTTTAATTCACATCTTTAAAATCATCTTTAAAATCATCTAAAATTTAACTGTGTGTTTGGTTTTTATTTACAGGAGTCTGAACAGGTAGAAAAGTTTTTCTTAGAGAAACCCAGTATATTTTCTGGTGTGTGAGGCTGGGAATTCAGAAAGAAAAACCAAAAAAACCCCAACCACCAATGGCATTGAAAGCAGCTTAGTGTTTTTAGGATCTTGGCCCACCCTGTTTTTGCTAAGCACGTGATAATACTTTTCCTAAAACCATTTCATGACCCCATCCTGCTTTTTTACTATAATGGTCTAGAAAAATTGTTCCTTCTAATAAATTCAATATACTTTTTGAAATATTTTTTCTTTTTTTTAAACCTAAACCAAGACTGAACCCCCCCCCTCCCCCCACCGTTCTCCACGTGACTGAATCCATACCAGTTACAATAATTCTGTTTTAGTTTTGCAGGGCAGACTGGTACTGCCTAAGTCTAAGGGTGTTTGTGATTGATCTAAGTTCACAAAGGAAATATATTTCACCATATTCAAGACATTGTGCTCCAGATATTACTGCACTCCAGGCATGGGACATCAAATAAATCTAGAGGGAGTCAGCAATACATGGACTGCTGCTTGAGAGGG
>WEKX01023770.1:0-17354 GCA_013390025.1 Pitta sordida
ACTGCAGGAAATAATTACAATAATCTATTCAGAACATAAACCAAAGAATTCTACTTCAGATCTTGATGCAGTCTGGAATCCAGAAAGCCAACTGGCTTTGTGAACGTTAATGTCTGAGACTGCAATTTGGTACTTCAGAAGTTTTTAAGTTAGATACGGGTAGTCAAGAAAGCTTAATTGGTAGTATGCTGGTGAGAATATGTGATATAAACCACACATTGAGGTCACAGAAGATTTTTAATTCATGTCTTGCTTTTTGCCCAATAGTTTTAAGAAAGTATCCCCTACAGATATGACAGGGAATGATTTTTTTTTTTTTTTTTAAACAAAGTTAGATGCTAAGAAATAACCTTCTCTTTCCTTTCTTTAATCAAGCAGATGTAGTCCCAGTGGGAACGGGAGAGCTCATCTCATCAGCCTCACAGTAGTCAGTTATTAGAAAAGGAATGCACCCAAAATTCGTAAATTGTTCAGAGACAACCAATTATGAGCAGCCAGATCTGAGAGACTGTATATTAACAGTACTTCTTGCCAGCGGCTAGATGAGATCTCCTTCCTGTGTGTGGAGCCAGGGAGCTAAAAAGAGGTATGATCAACATACCAGGAGCATGGCCTGAGTGGGAAATGGATAATCATGAAGGGAAGCAAAGAATTCCCTCATGACATTTCTGTTCCTTCTGGTAAACCTGAAGTATGTTTGTGATAACAATTTTCTGGGCAGTTCAATTATTTGTTTAGTTTCCTATCTACACAATTTTTATTAGTTGCTGAGAAGCAGAATGAGATGAAACAAAAATCTTAATTAGCTACTATTTATAAAGCACTGTATTCATGGTTGGCATTGCACCCTTCCTACCATTCTTGCATCAGAAAGAGGTTTTCAAAATTTACAGAAAGACAGGTGCCAGGGGGGGTTTGAATTAGTCAAATTTTAAGGTGCTTTCCAACCCAGATTATTCTACAATTCTATGAGGAGTTGAATTTGGCAGGAACCTTTGGAAAATCTCTAGTCCAACCTTCCTGCTCAAAGCAAGTTACTTTGAGCAAGTTGCTCAGTAAAATGCTTAGACCTGTATCCAGTCAGGGTTGAAAAACATCTCCAAGGACTGAGACTCTGGGCAAGCTGTTTAAGTGTTCAACCACCCTGGCAGTAAAAAAATGTTTTCTTACATTCTGATGGAATTTCATGTTTCAATCTCTGCCTGTTGCCTCTTGCTTTATTCAGCTGTCTGATAGAAAAGCTATTGACCCTCCTTACTGACAGAATAGGAAAGCAAGAAGGAATATCAGAGAGAACTGGTGGCTGGGTTACTCCTGTCACCTGAAATATGAGGGGACATTGTTTTTTGTCAGCTGTAAGAGCTGTATGAGGCCCTGGACCTACAGCCAATTCAAAGGATGATAGAGACGTGGATGGTGAGAGAGCCCTGTGGGCAACCACTGCTACTGTTACCATCTCTCTCAGCTAAATTCAGTTTTGAGCACAGATTTTGGACGACTTGTGAATTTCATCTTGCTTGAGGGTGAGTATTTGTAGAGCTTCTCATGCACTAACAGATACTGTATTTGTCTGTGGGAGAAGGACAAAAGAAGGTAACATTCTTCCTTTTTCATTTAGTTGGGGAATCAGAGAAAGGATCTTACCGCACACACGCGTCCCACTCTGGTATATATGGCGTGAGTGTTTGTCTCAGCTTCTAAGGCTTTTTCAGTAAAGAAGAAATACACTTTGTTATCATCGTGGTCTTCATTGTCAGGGATCATGTATGAGCCAACAAATTTTGGTTCTTTAAAAGAAAGCAAAAATTAATTGAGTTCTAGTTATTAAAACAGTCTCTTATTTTTTCAATCCTTAAAATCAGCTGGTAGCAACCAAAAAAATAGAATTAGAGAACAGGGATCTGTCAGTCAGAGAGCTACCTAAGGGCAATTGGGTGACAGAAATAGGAAAAAAAAAAATTTTTTCATTTTGGTGGGTAGATATAAAACATATGGAATACATTAATGTCAAAATGTTTTTATAGCTTCAATTTAAAAATTAGTATTTCTTCATATTGGTGTAAAAGACCTTTTTCTAGTCCCATTCTCTGTGTTTTACATATTCTACTTTGGATTAGGCTAAAACCTGGCACGAATGTTTGCACAGCTATTTCTGATCCCATACAAACCAGGTGTAAGAGTCAACGTTGGACAAACAACCTTTTAAATAAAGAAAAAGCTCTTATAGTTTAGATGTTCTATGGCCCTATATCTTCACAGACAGAGGATACATTGTATACCTTCATAATGAAATAAAAACTTTTAAATTTTTCCTATTTTGATGGTTTATTGCAAATTTGAAACTTAAATGAAGATTCCATTCCATGTCTGTGTACCTTTTAACCCTACACCGAGCTGATCTGCGAATGATTTCATTACTGGATTGTGGCAACATTTTAAAAAGTTCTTTAAACAAGAAAGTACTTCATACAACTCATATAATTTTTTTAGATGCAGTGGGTAATGTAAATATTTTCTAACTTTCTGTTGTCTAAGAAAACTATAATTGCATTTTAAGACATTTATATAGCACTTGTAGTTTTCTAAACTGTTTTTAGTATACACTGAAAAATGTACTGCTTCTGCAAATTTAAAGTATAGACAAATTTAAAAGGAAAGTTTGAGGTCAAAATTTAGAGAATTTATATTTAACATAATGAAATCTTCCAGAGAGGAGACAAACTTCACTTGCAGTTTGTGAATATCCACTTGATTGTTGCTATTCATACCTAGCCAGACTAAATGCTCAATTCAGCAAGGCTCTAAATACTAAACTTAAAACAGGTATAAGAATGTTTTAAAAATTTATTATTTTAATAAATGAATCCAGGTTAAGTCTTAGGTCATATTAAGGTAGGAAGAAGCGTGCAACAGAAATATTTTTGCTCTTTCAATTTGGGAGAAAAATGCCTTGACATATGAGGGAAAAAAAGCTTCTATGCCCTTTTACTGAAAAGATGATTCTCACCATATGAATCACCGTAGAAGTCAATTATTGACTTTCCTTGACAGACATTACCTGCAATTATATCACTGTTACAATAAAATTTTATAGTACTTTCACAGCAAATAATTCAAGATTTTTACTCTTCATTTGACAAAAATTTCAACACACTGAAATTCAGTCACATTTCACATTGAAGAATATGAAGAATATGAAACAAATTCTAAGTTTTTTCCCTCAATATTTTTATTGTGGAATATCTTAATTATCTTCTTTAAAATCATCTGATTAACCTTTTATTTTATTTAATCGTCATATGTTTGTTATTTTGCATTACTGCCCAACATCTCTTTACTATATAACCTGGTAGAGTGTGAGTTTTTTAATTGCAACATAAAGACAAAATTACCTCATCTAGGACAAAGGTTACTGAGTTGTAATTAGAAGGTCCTTTGATTAAATAGAAATGTTAAAATTATTACTTTAATGATATGTGGTATATCATGAAACAGTATGAAATACTAAAAGCATAAAAAGCATTTTAAAATTGAAAAATTAATTATTTTTAAATAATTCATCAAAAGTTTTACTTCTTAAATTCAATATACAGTCGTCCCTCTTGCACTTCGTGCCCCCCATATTGTGGCTTCAGATCTTAGCGGCATGATTTTTTAGCGATGAAGGAGGCCCCTTTTTGCAACTGCACGTGTGTGACCTGCCGCCGCCGCGGCGGCAACGGCAGTGGCAGCGCCCACGTGCCCGCACCCACGGTGGCAGGGCTGCTCTCTCGGGGCCACTGCTGTGCAGTTATGAAACTGTGTCCCTGGCTGAGCCGATAAGCTTTTTCCCAGTGTGGGGTGGCTGCAGGCACCGGGAAGGGCCGACACAAACACTGATACACAGCAACACAGTGCCGAAACAGCACAGGGGCCATGTGAGGGTGCAGGGCAAATTTGCATATTAATGAGCTGCCATTCAACCCAGAAGTAGGGCTTCGTGGAACCCAGTTAAGACCACTGGTCCATGATATAGAAGACCCAGCTGTATAATCAGAGTAAAGATTTCAATTTGTTTATCCTGGCTGGATGTTCATGAAATATTTCATGGGCAAAAAAAGTTTCACCGAATTCACCTCCAAAAGATATACATATGCATGAAAAAATATTTTTAATTTCTTGTCATATAGAAGTTTTCTAGTCATCTGAAACACCTCTGATTCTTCCTTTTTCTTCTTCCCATACCTTTCAAGAGGCGCTCGTTATCAGGTTCTGTTCGGAGATGGGCCATGCGATTCATGGTGCGAAACAGAGCAGCATCTCTTCCCCAGTAGTCACTGTAGAGACCAGTAAAAAGTTCACCACCTGCAGAACATACATTAAAAAAAAACAACAAACAAAATGAAAATATTTGGTAACCCTTTAGTTATTATTTTCATTGCACGTGATAAGAACAACATTATAAACATGGCTCATCAGTATTTGCTCAAATTGAGGTAGGAAGGTGAGTCAGTAGTTTCCATAGAAGCTGAAGAGCACAGGGACATTGTTCCTACCAGCAATGCAACATTTACAATTGGAGCAGTATGAGGACAAAATTTTAAATTCCATGAGACTTGGTCTCATTTTCAAAACTGACTTAACAGGTTAGATTCACACACAGAATTGGAGGTGTGGCATTAATAGCTATCCACACCTGATGCATTGGGCACCCCTATATCCAAGCATCTCATTGTGATTCAGTCAGTGCCTGCCCCCAGGGACACTGGCCCTTTGTTGGCACCTAAATTTTCACCAGTGCAAAGACTCTGACCAGTGGTTTGCTGCTCAGCAGTTCCAGACACCTCGTGATCTTGCTAATGAGAAGCAACAAGGTGCCTGGTTCCAGAACTGGAAGGGACATGGTGAGTTTGTGAGGAGAAATAACAGGAGTCATAAAATGGGATGAAAATGCAGGAAGAGTTTTCAGAGAATGCAATGCTAAGGACAAGAATAGTGTTAGATGCACCAAACTACTAATCTGAGCTACAGTGCATGGTTACGGTTCAAAGCTAAACCATCCACAGACTGGGACTCAAACACAGGAGTGTTTCCTGAGCATAATTATGAGATTTGGCTCTGTGCAAAGTCATACAGCAATCACTGGAGGGCTGAAGGCAGTTATGTCCTCAGCAGGAGAGATAAGAAGTAGTACCTTGCTACCTTAGAAATGACTTCTTCAAGCAAGTATGTGTTTTACTAGACTGAGGGGATGTTGCAGTAAGTCAACGAGAGCTATTCCACTTCCCCTGAAATAACTGCAGCTTCAAAATAACTTGCTGGCCAAGGGGCGTCAGTGTTCAGTGGACAGAGGAAAAGGGACTGTTTTTCCCTGGTCCACCAGTAACTTGTTTTCATGTCCTTAAAATATTCATTGGGGTAGGGACAGGATCAAAGACATCTGTCCTGTATAACTGGTGATAGATATTTCCTGAAAATTTTATGAAAACAAAAATTTGGTCTCATTTTAAAAGGATTTAGATGGTGTTCACAAATTAAGCAAGCATAAGAAAATTTACCAGTTCAGATTACCTGAAACTCTTGAAAAATATATATATATATGGGTACAACTGGATTTCATATATATTTCCAAAATTCCAGCGTATATCTGACTCATCTCAAATACTGATATTGGATATATTTTACCTAAGTAAAATACCAGCAATATTACTATAATTTAGTCATATACAGACACAATTCTCTTGAACCAACCAAGCATTAACAATAACATATTTTGTACCTTTGTGGCCTTAAAAAATTGTTATGCCAAATTTAAGAAGCAGGCACATATTGTCACTAGGTGGCACCCTGAGGTTAGAAAATAACGGCAGGAATTAAGGAGAGGGAAATAAATTATTTCCAGTTCTAGGTTAAGCTGAGTGGAGGTTTCAGTGGCACGGCTTCCTGTCACCTAATCAAAATAAACACGACTGATCCATCCTAATAACATTTGCCGGCATTTATAAAGAATTATAGCAAAAAGCAAGACTTTTGCTTTTTGATCTCCTCCAAACTGTGAATTTTGTTTTAAGTGATATATACGAATTGAATGCTGCCAGGAGTATGTGTAAGTATTCTGAAAAGTTTAATTTGGTAGCTGAAGATGGTTTAGACACCTCTGCTGATCTGAAGCCGAGCACAATTTTGCCTTAGGCTTCATCATATACTGGCTGGATATTACCCTGTAAAATACATGGTTGTGATTTAGCGCAAATATTGGCAAGTGAAATAAAAAGTAAATATAAATTATAGCATCTGTAGAAGTTAAAGTTACCCAAAACTAACAGAGAGCTTTATTTTTTAAACAGCACAGTGCTGCTTAAACCACAATTTTTTCCAGTGTCTACATAATGTTCCAAACAATCTGCACAACCCTAATTAATGAGATACATTAGTCATAAATTCTCTGTTAGAGAAATCTGTTGGAAAAATATTTCAGACTGGCTGGTATTCTTTTTAATTTTGGTGATGTGTAATGCAAAATGGGATGTTTTATCCTTTCAGCACTGTGATAAATCTTGGAAAATGTATCAGTGCAGAGTTAATGATACATCACATATTGCCAGTGATCAGGATTGACATCTGTAAGTCCAGATGTTCAGATGCTTGGATATGGATTCTATTCCTTCTGTTTGTCATAGCTATAAAATGTTGGTATACGTAAGTAACCTGCTGGTAAGACATTCTACCATATACTGGGGAAATTCTAACAGATTATATGTGTGAGGTCCTCAGCGCAGAAATTGGAAGTTTCAGTCCTGGATATTGTTCCATGAAAGATATTGTACAGACACAGATATTAAATCTGATTTTTACCCTGGACTGTTACTAAACTAAATATAAGACAAGCATTAAGTGTGAGCAAACGAGTCACTTTGCCCAAGGACATCAATGGGACAGTACTGACAAGCGTGACTGTCGTATATCTCAGCACAAAAGCATTCAATGTAATTCTGAGATCTTTTGCACTTTTGGTACTAAGAACTTCTATTGCCGTTTTCCATAGTCTTTTTTTCATTCTTTAAATCCAAGATACAAATTTTGAACACAGCTAGGCTTTTACAGGCTTTTACAGATACAACCTGAGATTGAAGTTTGAAAAATCCTGCAAGATTTCTACACTTTTCTTGTCCATTGAAAAGCTATTGCGTATCAACTCACTCCTGCCTTGGTTGCAGGGCTTTATATTGCTGCACATCACTCTAATTAAACTGTACCTTCCAGTGAAAATCAACTGAGACACTTCACAGACCTTCGCTATGCTCTCCTTTTCCACTATAACCTCAGATTCCTGTGTATATGACAAATTAATTGGTAAAATTTAAGTTTTAACACTGCCTGGTTAATCATGCTAAAACAAGAATAAAAACGTTCTTCTTTCCTTATTTAAGCAAACAAGAAAATTCATTTGGACCTCAAAGACCAGTTTTAGCTCAAGTGATACATGCATACTTTCCAGCTAACATTCTTTTCACACACACACACACACAGAATATTATGAGTTGGAAGGGACCCACTAGGATCATCTGGTCCAACTCACCATCTAACACCCGTACAGAGACCGAGAGCTTTTCAAACAAAGAAATAAAAATTAAATTGGGACTAGTTGAAAAATACCTTTATGTTTCCTCTTTTCTTAAAGCAAAATATTAACAAAATAAAATATAAATTATTTTCTTCTAAACCCTTCAAAATTTCTAGATGACAACCCTTAAAGTAAAATAGATCGAAGCATGTGATTTAATTGAAGTAAAATTATATATACAAATGATTTCTATACATAAGCTGCTTCCAGCTTAAAAGTGAGTTTCTTTCATTTGTTATTGGCATGTTTTGTGTGCCTGTTTCAAACTGAAAAGTAATGCAAATACAAGCTACTATTCATCAGCAATCCTCTGTGTAAAACGGAAAATTTACATTATGAATAAAGGATTAGAATGTAATGAGCAGAACATAAGCTGCACCTTTCATGTATTTCTTTGACTGTCCATCAGTTATTATTCACATGACTACTAAAATGAGAATATGAATTCACATTTTAGCAAGTGATAGTTTTCACAGTAAGAAAAGAGCAACTTCAAAAGGAATTACCTATTACTTAGCTGGTAAAATTCTGTATATTTGTATTTTCTGTCTGTCATTCAAGTATTCTGTCTTTTGTTTTGAGAGCAAATATATTTATCTTAGTTCATTGTCTAGAGTAAAAGAAAATACACAAATACCTGAAACTGTATTAAAACTGTAAAAGCAGAAAACATTATTGGAATGGATTCCCTGGATATTAATATTTGGATATAGCTTAGGTTTTTTACCAGTTGCTTATGATATATTGCAGGTAACATAAAATAATTTCTCAGCTTTCAAGAGCTAGTGTGGTCTAAGTTAATCACTGTGCATGATCTGATACCAAAAATAGTTTTGGCTATAGAAAGCAGATGGGAGAATTCATTAGAAGTCCAAAAGCCTTATATGCTGTTTAGTTAAGCATACACATTTTATTCAGTCCATTTGCCATCCAACATCTATTCTGTTTCCTGATGCTGAAAATGAATTGTTAAAAGTTAATTGTTCATAAATTTAGGAATTCATCACAAGCTACTTTATCACTGGGTCAGATAACCTACAATAAAACTTACAACAGCACGGATAGTTAGTTTTAAAGCCAAGTCACGAACTATTGTTGTCTTGAAGTGGATATTTTAACTGTTGTGTTGAAATACATGATGAGATACAGAATAAGGGATTGTTATTTCCTAAATTAATCCAAATAAATCTGGTTCTAATTAGTTATGGTGCAAATAATCTTTCAAGATCAGAATTTTAAAAGCTTTTAAATTTTAATCAGAGGTATGTAAAGTTTTCTCGTTAGCCCAATCCTCATTGTTAGTCCATGGACCTGCTGCTGTAGGCTGCTGTGCTAATGTGAGTGGCAGAGGAGGGAGCAGGTTTAGAATAGTTTCCAAAGGAAGAAGAGGATGCAGGGATGTGAAAGCCTTTGCTGACAAGATCGCATAAAACCTCATGTACAAGCACATTGGGTGAACCTACATGTAGTGCAGCCTCCAAGCGCACGCTGACTTCATATCAAGAGTGGATTTCACTTGCTAAAAAAATTGGAGTGTATGAGGAAGAATGGAACCTCCCAGCACTGGAGGAAAGATTGGAAAACCAGTTCTGGAGGCTGCATGATGGAATTGCCATCTCCTGTCATGGGGTCATGGCCATTATGAGCTGGAATCAGGGCTTGACTGAATGAAGGAGCACCCCTTCCTTCTTGGAAAGACTTGGAATTAGAAGTCTGTCTCATTTTCAAATGTCAATTAAAAGTCTCTTTAATATTCACTGTGTTTGCATCTATGGCTATTGCTCTTTTCAACTGGCTACCTACAGAGATAAAGGATATACGTCCTGGAATCTAAGGAGCAGCATTAATTCTGTTTATTCTATAAACTGNACTGTGAGGTCTGAGGCCTAAGCAAATTCCATTAGATGAGTCTTTGTTCCCAGGCTGAGCTAGGACTGGAATCTTGTCAAAATCTGTAGAAACAATTTAGAAATAAGGGTGGGATAAAAGCATAACGATCTCTCTGCTTCATGGATTTTAGAAGGTCAGTCATAAAACAGCAGGTTTTTCTGATTCTTACACGGCTGTTGTACTTTTTTTTCAAATGGCAATGAAGAGTATTCAGACAAATTGCTGCAATTTGGAATATCTGGCATTATGGTGAAGATTTTGTAGGTAATGACCAGCAACTTTAGCTGTCTGATTTAAAGAGGCAAAGTCAAATGTAAATATCAAAAGGGTCCTAAATCCTCTAGTTTTTCGATCCTTGAAAAACAGAAAATTTATTTAGATTTTGTCTCTGTTTTCTTAGCTCTTTCTTTTAATAAATACTCTTTTTGAATGCTCAGTTTTTATTTATGTTTTCTAAACTCTGAAATCATTTTGTTACTCCCTATTTCCTTCTAGCTTTCACCCTTTACCTGCTGTCCACTTTTACCCAATGTTCTACAATATTGCCAATACTGCCTTTGCTTGATCTCCCAAAATGTTTTCAATAAAATGCTATAGAGGAATGCTTTGCTATATAACAACTTCAAAGATCCCAGTCCTACAGTGATACACTTACCAACAAAGTACAGATGAGCACTACCTCAGCACAGCTTCTTGGCACTGCAGGACTTAGGCTGAATTCTATTTCTTTACTGTTGAGTATAAGATCAACTCTTCTAACACAGAATCCCCAGTCTAGGATAGTTTCGTTAGAAGGTAGCATTAAAAAAAAACCATATTTTTATCTCAAAAGCAGTAATTTATATAAACAATAAATGCCTGAGATAAAAACAGCTAAATTCACACTTTTGCAAGTTGTGTGTTGCTCAGATCACATCTCAGTAGATAAAAAAAATTTGTCTATTTGTCTCTGTGGTGTATCAGACTAAGCCAGGACTATTGCTTTGCTTTTAAGGAAAGCAGGGAATTATTATTTCCAAAATTACAAAACAATCAATTACCTTCAGGATGGCATATGTCATTCAACATCTCACTTCCATGAGACACCCTGTGAGACATGCTGCACTTAATGCTTCCTGGAATGTAACATTAATGTGGGCAGCACCATGAGGATTAAGTCTGACATGTGGAAGATTGCAATGGAAGACTGACAACACTTCGATCTGCTGAAGAAAGAGACTCAGAATGACAGATTGACAGGACTGTGAAGCTTGTGACATAAAGATCATTACCAATTAAGATGGAGGTGAAGGAAGAACTGGGGTCAAAAGGGCACCTGCCTCGTCCTCTCTCAAATTTGTGCGATTCCAGTTGAAACAGATGATCCTTAAAAACAAAAAAAATCACAGAGAACACCATAAACCCTACAGGTAAAGAAACAAAGTCCTCAGACATGAGCTTTTACTTAGTTATATCTTTGTAATACATTGACTTCATTAGGGAGAAAACACAATTACAGTTGCTCACTGATGCACCAGCAAAAATTCTCTGGGTTTCTACAAGTCACCATTTGTGTTCCCTGCTCAAAAGGAATCAGAAAAATATGCACTAAAATTGTACTTATTTTATTTCTCTGGGAGTAGGGAGGGAAGATTGCTCTATCTTTTCTCCAGATTATCTAAACATTAAATAGATATCTAGCCATGGAATGTGTTTTCCCCATTTAAAAAAAATTTTCCCAGTAGTTGTTAAATACATCATACTGTGTTATCTTCTCTTCATAGCTTTGAGATGTTTATCTATCTTCTTCATAGAAGTAAGTTTAGGAATGAATCCCCAGATCTGATTTTCAGAGCAGATGTGATTTCTGCAGTGGATTTAACAGAGTATCAGTATGAAAAAATACTGGCAACTTTGTTTAATTTGTCTGTATAAGGCTGCAAAGACTGAGAAAGAATTTACAATTTAAATTTTCATTTGCAATGTTACGCTAGTCTCAGCTTTCACTAAAAGTCCCATTAATGTCTGATTAAAATGTCAAATGAGAACACAATATTTTTAATTTAGATATTAACAGAACAGCACCCCACAAAACCGAGGAATGGATGAGAATAAAAGGGCAAATAGAGAGACAGTACAAAACCTTGATAAAAATAGGCCACACAACCATCAAGTGTGTGACTAGAAAACAGTTTAGTAGGTTAGCAGTTCCAATTCTGTATAACGGTTTTACTCAAAAATCTACTGAAATGCAGATTGTATCAACATACTGAATAAACTCAACCTACCTGTTCATTAAACTAAATCTCACATTCACATTCACATTGTTCATAGATAAGGTAACTATTTTGTGACAAAATAAGGCCCTGGTATTCTTTATTTAAGTATATATAGTCCATTTAGTCTTGATGAGATTTTGTTTTATTTTCTGCCTTTGGTTGCATTCATGTAATTTTGGGACATTGTGGTATACGCAGCCCGGTTCCTAGAAAGTTTTACTCTTGAAAGATACAGAAATCTGTTTAAGCATCTGCTCTCTGAAATGCTGTATTCCACACTCTACTTCAGATCCACCCATCCCACCCTACAGCCTCTAAATCTTCCCAAGTAAGTGCAATAAAAAAAATCTTGAGTTTGTCAGCAGCCCCTCCACGTCGAAGTGTTAGTCACATCTCAATCTCCATATCAAACAAGGTGATGTACCTGTCTTCCATTCCCAACTATTTAAATAATATAAATAATTTTGATACAACTTCTGATCAAAAAGTTAGATTCCCATTATCTAGAGAGTTTCTATGAAAAATAAGATGTCACTCAGAATGCAGTTCTGCAGAAAAATGTGATGTCTCTTTCATGTCTACTTGCAATGAAAAAGTCACTTTAAAATTAATTAATTAATTAATTAATTAAAGTTTAGATTTTTTTTAAACAGAAATAAAAAATACATATCGCACAAAATTTAAGTAGTGGACCTAAAACTCATGAGGTAACAAGGTGTTCATAATCTCACTTCTTCAGAAGTTTCTATGTTTTTCTAACCCTGGCATGTTAGTACCTGATGTTAAAGCTGATGTAGCACAAAATCACCATCCTGCATTCAGAGTGGTGATGCAGAAATATTGTTTTCTGCTGTATCAACAGCAATTTCACATCAGTGGTAACTGTTTCCCCTCTGCTGTTGGATAAATGTCAAACAATGAAGAAATATTTGTCTGTGTGTGGAAATCTCAGTCCCATTCCATACTTTTCAAACATCACATACCACATACTTTTCAAAACCAAATACCATAACATTTTGAGTCAACAGTGACTAGAAAAAGAATAAGGTGAACTCAGGAGGGGAAACAAAAACTTCCTGAATCCATGCAGAACGACTTGGGAGCCATAATGATATCAAATTTGATGTAAAGGGAATATTTTTAAAAACAGTCTGTTATTTATCCTCTAATCAGATACTAAATGTACTAATGAAAAAGATTATCTTTTGAGAATTCAACTAAACTGTTTGTCAGTATATTAAACAAAGATGTAGAAGTAGAGAAACTAACAGATTTAAAAATATATTTTTATAGTCTTAATGCTTCCTGCTTACTTTTCCCCACAGGAAAATAAAAATTGATGTAACTATGAAAGTAAGAAGTAATAAATTTAAAACTACTCAGGTAAAGTGATCAGGTGTAGGAACAGAATTGAGCTTAAACCATACTTGAAGAAGTAATATCTCAACTTCCTGGTTTATGACATAGGGCTCACATTTCATCCCACATAGGGAATAGAAACTTAAGTTTTATGCTGTAGAAGAAGACATGATCCCAGTAGGGCATCATAAACCTTCATATTTTGAACTTACTTTTGGTAAAATGGCCACTGATACTCAGAGCAGGGAGATGTGGCCTTTACGGCAGTCTTACGAATGATGTTGAAGAATTTTGCACCACTGTACACAAAATTATATTTGCACCATGAAAAAGCTACTAATGTAGTCAACCATTTCCCTGAGAATCAGAATTTAATCATTGGTAAAGATAAACCCATTACTTTGACCATTCATGACATGGATGTGCTATCTATAGGACCATGATAAGAAAATTGTAAGAAATATGCACGATGTCAATTCGTTATCTACATTTTAAAAGCTGGAATTTGTGAAATAGAATTGTAGTGTAAATATCTAATCTAATGTTAACACTGAAGAAGACAAAAAATTGGATTTCAGTGTAATATGGTATAATTTTTAAGTGGAGCTCACCAGTTTTGATACAAAGAAGGATATGTATCTCATAAATGCTTGCAGATGCATGTAACTGAAAAGTCACTGAAAATATAACCAATGACTTCTCCAAGAGGGATTTTCCTCCTTCACATTTCAGGACAGCATACCAAATACTCCATGGTTGCAATAAATTATTCCTGTCACTGAGGCAAGTAACTGAAGTTCAGGTGTTAGATGTGTCAGCTTACATGGGATGCTAGTTTAAATGAAATAAGCGTTACACATTAATAATCAGCTTTGAAGGCTAATTCCATAATTCTAACCCTCCTTGAAGTTTGTGACATTGGAATCTCTTGAGAAATGTCAGAATAAAACTGACAGTTTCCTCACAGATTATACAGCACAACAGTTCAACATTGCAATTTATTTTATGGGCATTTTTCAGCGGTTAAGGTAAAAACTATGCAAAAGTACATATGGCGGGCTAGGAGTGGAATTAGGTATTTCTACATGTAGCTTGGGGAAAGAAATGGGGTTCTGGGTTTGATTTATAATACCAGTGACTCAGGAAATATAATACACTTTCAACTATTATTAAAATAATAATGTTCTTTTAAAAGAAATAGAAGATATTTCCAAGGAATCAAGCATTTTACCATTAACTTGATATGAATTGATAATTTTAGACAAAGAAGAATAATGTAGGTTATAAGCAATAGTGAAAGAAAAGGTCAATCAGAGTCATTATAATTTAAAGTTTGAATTTAACTTTTGTCGCAAAAAATTGCTTTCACTAATGCCAAGTGCTGCTTTTCTTTGGTTCAAGACAATGTTTATGCATTTGATTAATTTAAAACATATGCTTACTTCTCGTTTGTTTCAGCAAAGTACTTAAGCCTATTCTCAACATTAATACCAGGGCGGAATCTTTTCACTAAATCAGGGACTTGGTACTTAAAAATACAGAGGTTTTAGTTGTATTTTCCTAGGATATTATTTTTATGAGAGAAAATGAATTTGATTTTCTGTAAGGGTTTGTGGGCTTCATTTTGCTGTTTGCTACATTTCATTTCTAGGAGCCATGTAATTTACACTTTTTTGAAAGGAACTAGAAATAAGAAGGTCTAGATGCAAACTGAATTGAATGGGAAAGTGTAAAGTAAGGATGCATTGCTTTGTGCAAAGCTATGAGAAATGCTATTTTACAATTCTTAATAAAACCACGTAGTGTTATCGCTGTATGATGTACCTTTTTATATATTCAAGTAATTACTACCCAATCAAAAAAAGAGTATAAATATCAAAGATTTACCACATGTTATCATAGTGTCCTGTGTGAGGTGGAAAACTGCTGGGAATGGATGGGACACAACAAGAGACACTGACTCCACAAGGAAAGAACATGCCAATGTACTGGTAAAGACGGCTTTCACCAAGAACCATCATAGTAGGAGACTGAAGCCCAGAGCAAGAGGGAGATCTGTAAATAGTATGAGGCTTAACAAGACTAAGTGCCTGGTTCTTCACTTCGGCCATAACAACCCCATGCACCGCTATCGGCTGAGGCAGGAGTGGCTCGAGACTAGTGAAGTGGAGAGAGACTTAGGTGTACTGATTGACAGGAAACTCAATATGAGCCAGCAGTGTGTCCAGGTAGCTAAGAAGGCCAATGGCATCCTGGCCTGCATCAGGAACAGTGNAAATGTAGAGGCTTTGGGAAGCAGAGGGTTTTCAAGCGAATGTGTACATCCCTGCTCTGAGGACCGTGAGTTCAGAAGTTTACCTCAAACCTCTGCAATATCCATGCGGTTGCTTTTCACTTACAGGGTTACATCTTCTCACTTACATTGTAGGTTCTTGCAATTTTGCCCTTTATGAAAAAGACACCAAAACACTTATCTAAGAATAGGGGATATTGTTCTGGTTCCATGTATGCTTTCCCCCCCACCCCCGCCATATATTTTAAAACCAAAGTAACAAAGCAATAAAATACAGTAATCCCTCAGTTCTTTGCAGCTCAAATTTTGCGGCTACAATTTTTCAATATTTTTTCTCCGCTTGTCTTCCCTTGGTCGTTTGTACTTTTTTCTGGGTCACATGAGCACCAAACAGTAGTGCATGTGCAGTGGGTGCCTTGGCTGCACTGGGGGGGGGCAGGAGCAGCCTGCCCCACTGGGTACCATGGCAAGCCGAGGCAGCACTGCAGGGTGGGGGGATAACATGGGTGTGCTACCAGCTGCCCACCCCTGCTGATCATGCCCCAGTATGGCAGTGAAGGCATTCCTGTGCTCATCAGGGCTGAGGGGTGTGTGAGGGGGTGTGGCTGTGGTCATGGCTCATTTGCATATGTGCGAAACACTTCTTTGGTATGACTCTTCCAGTCTCAGACCCCCGCAAAAAATGAGGGATTACTGTAACACGTGAAAAACTTTCACTAAGTGCATAGTGAGACACAATTGCATCTTAATCAATACTTTAAACTGTGGAAATGAATGAATCTTCAAGACAGTAACAGACTTCATTTGGTAGAAAATAAAATTTAAAGTGTTTAACATATCAGGTGTGCTCTTATTAAACATAGAATATTTTTGTTGCCAATATGTATTTTCCCATTTATTCAAATAGATTTTAAGTCTGGTTTAACCTTTACAATGCATCTTCAGAGTGTCATTTTGCACATCTATGCTCAGTCATGCAGACTAATGTGAGGAAACAAAAAATTTATTCAAAAATTAATAAAATATAAGATTTGTAAAGCATGTCAGTGGTGTAACTGGATTTTTTTCTCAAGTGCGAAATTTAATACTGAGTAGATCCAGAGAAATTTTGTGACCGTGACAGAAAGTACAGTGCCATGTACAGAATAAACCTCATCTTGATTTCTATTCTCTTTTGCACTATAGTGTTTTTAGTATAAATTCACATGACACTTTTTTGCAAATTTGTTCTCTATGTTCTTGGAACAGGTTTTTTCCCCACTTCTTTCTCCCTTTCTTGTATACTTATCCTTTCATTTTATTTTCACATAGAAAGACACATCGAATACATTTTGCAGAGGCTTCTTCTAGGAAGGATGAACCTTGACTTACCCATTAAACAAATCTGAAAAATCACAGAACCTGCCTGTAAATCAGCAGAAAATACAATTCAAATATAAGTTTCCAAAATGAACTTTCAACTTCATGACCTGCCTTTATCTGTACACGTGCCCCACCAAGAAGGCACGTGGTAAAAGAGATGCTCAGCAAATATTTTGTTCTTGCATAACAGCAGAAAAGAACTTACTGGGTTAGTCCTGAAAAGCTGTCTCATACAATTTAGCTTTTTGTACTTAATTAGACTACATTTTAATGGCTCAAAAAAAATGTATTAACAGTATATGATAAGTATATTCCCAAACATCAACTAGGCATCTAGCAGATACAAAGCTTAATGAACCAATATAATTGAGTATATATAAAGGAACTTGTGGTCCATATCCTTATAATAATACCAATAAGTTCCTATAACAAGACACTGACCTATTGAAGTCAACATAAAGCAGGTGTACAGGTATATAGGTGAGCAAGACATGTATGCTCCCACAGTAAAAGTACTTTTCATGTTAAGTATATCTTCTTTTAATAATCAAAACATTAATTTTTAAAGAGACCTAAGCACTGGAAAAAA
>WEKX01023772.1:0-22094 GCA_013390025.1 Pitta sordida
GGCTGATGATGTCTGCGTAATTGCACAACATCATTCCTGTATGCACTGTAACATCTTATTGTGACAGATGCAACTACAAAAGCTTTTATTTCTTCCTTTTTCAGAGTAAAGAGACAGTTAGATCTTTCAGGAGCTGGGGGATGGGCTCCTGGCCTCACCACCTCTGCAGAGCTTCCAGGATACCCAGATCCAGGCTGGATACAGAGAAGCCTTGCTGCCTGCTTGCACTCAGGTCAAATCTGTACTTGAAGGCATTCATGCCAAGCAATAACTAACTGCCTAGGTGATTTCAGTATGTAGAAGACTTTCCATTACACTTCAGGCTAAATATACTTTCTGCTAGTAGAAATTTTTAAAAAATAATTAAAAATAAAATCCAGTGACTGCAGGAACCAGGAGATTTTTTTCACGGGAAGATTGGACTGATTTTGACTTGCATTAAAGCTGATCTATGGGGGCTCAGGTTGCATCATCCTTCATAACAGAAGGAATAGCTTCTTATCCAGTGATGTGCTGCTTCAACAGGCAGGTTTTGGAGATCATGCAGGGTTTTAGACACCTACAAAGAGTAGCCAAGGTTACTCCGGTCAGCCTTCTGTGAAGAGATACATAAAACAGGTGAGTACAAGGCAGTCCACTAAAGACTGATGCTTTTCCTCCTGTCCTCCTACCTCTCCCTCACTCCCAATATCCTCTCGTATATATGTACCTAGACCCTACCAAACAGGTCTATGGATCTTCTCTTCCCAGTAACACATTGTAGGAAGACCAGATGAGACCTGAGATTTGAGCACGAACTTTCATATATGCAGGGAAGCAGGGGCTTCAGTTAATTGCCCATAGGACTAGCTATGGCAAAAAAAAAAAAGCTTCAAAATTTGTCTTCTGTGTTTTCAGCTGCACATTTGGAAGCAGGCACTCCCAAGGCTCTGATGTTTTTTTCACCAGCCCAATAATGTGTGATGGAAATGTTCCTGTGAGAGCCAGGTAAGCCTATTTCCCTTGCAACTCCTCATATCCCACTACGTTGCCATAACACTTGTTTTCCATGTTTACTTGCTTTTCTAAAAGCGCCCCAAAGGCAGGTGAACAAAATTCTTTGCCCGCTTTGACTCCCCTTCCCTCTCGTGCGATGCTTCAGCACAGCTTTGAATGAGGCTTTAGCATCAGCCCACAGGGATTTTGCAGGCTCTGCTAGCGCAGTGTCTGAGTCATACTCTAAAAATAGCTGGGAAAATGTCAGCCCAGCCAAAGTCATTGGCTGATTAACAATGAAGTTTCATGACTCTGTCTACCTCCAGACACACTCCTGATCTTAACTATGTATCTGAGATTTTAATAAATAAATAAATATATAATTTATGAGCAGGGATGTTAAAGAAAAAAAACCTTGTTAGAGGTGTAATGCAGAAACTGCTTTCTTTATCCTCCTCAGGAAGGTGTGTGATTAGGAAAGGGCTACAGGAACTGGCTGGCTGGAAATGCAGCGTGTCCCTTCTAGTAAGAATGAGAAAGAAATTAAAAACTGGACGGGAATGAAGATGAAGCAAGTCTTTGGTCCTTGGAGACAATGTGATTCTGTGACTGTGGTCTCTGTGGAAGTAGGAGATGGTCTGAGGACAATCAGAAGCCAGGCTCTGGGACGTGGTAGAGAATTAGCCATGGTGCCTGCCCCCGGCACCAAGCTGGGAGCTTGCCAGGCAGAGGTGAGTAGAAAGCAACTTGCTAGGAGGACTTGTGCTTTGCCAAGGGGGCAGACCTGCTTTAGCACAACTGTTGCAGTTAAATAGACCTCCAGCACCTGTGTACAGTGTCATCCGGTGCCTGTGGATGAGCAGCCCATCGCTGAGCTGTGGTGAGACATAGGAGCTTGGCCAGAGGTGCTGATGGAGACATGAGAGAAGATACCAGTGCCAGAAACATCTGCTGCAAGAGCTGAGGGTGTACTTGAAAGAGCACCTGGCAACAGTCCCATCAAGAGCTTTAGAAAGTAAGTAAGATAAAGCTAATTCCCTAAAAGCTAATGTGGTGGCAAGTGCAGGGGCTGTAATGATGCAGCAGCACCTTGTGATGGCCACATCTCTCTCGGGCCAGACACATCAAATGGCGTGAAGTCCAAGTGTGGCACTGGCAGACCCTTGGAAAGGGAGCTGAAATACCCCAGCTGGAGAAACAAGGGCATGAATTGACAATGAGCAAACTGGGGACTGGTGCCTGACGGCTACTGCCAGAGAGTGAATGCTTTGCTGGTTGATTTACCCGTTCGTGTTAATTAATTCTGGAAAAGTCTTTGCTCCTTGTTGCTGCTGTGCACATGGACAAGGGGATAAGAGAAGGGATGCTCAGACATGACCAAGCTGTTGGAAATGTCAAGGACAAGGGTGGTAATGGAAACACCCTCTCCAGTATCCAGTCTGCTTCGTGTGCCAGGGAGGGAGTGTTGTTTTCCTGCAGCTTTGGCAGTCCCTTCACTTCCCCTTGTGAGCTCATCACCACTACGGTGTTCAGGACAATTATACTGGGAGTCAGGACTGAAACAACGGAAGTATGAATGAGCACACAGCCCCTGCACAGTCCTAAAGTCATCCATTCAAGTAAATGAGCTTTTCTACCAATTTTTTCTGTCAGGGAGTATGTTAAGTTACGTGAAAAGATGTATTGCTGGAGTGAGTAGCAAAATAAAATTGCCATTAATGGCAAGGAAAAGCTTTTAACCTGATATTTCTGAAGTGCTTTCCTTCAAAAGAGGAAGAAGATGTTACTCCCTGCCAGACCTCATCATGCTTGATGCAGCCCAGCAGGATGCTCTCTGCAGCTACATGCTGCAAATAGCTTTTCTACCCTGGAAGTCATTGCCTTCTCCCTGCACATCATAGCTCTGGTGGGCTCATGAAGGTGAAATCACATGGAAGAAACAGTGGATCACAGCTGCAGTAGGTCACCTTGTGAGAGGTCCTGGTGCCTCTATAGCATGGATGTTGCTACACATTCAGCCAAGCAGATGCTGGCAGGGGACCTGCTGACACCCTCTGTGCTCACCCTTTAAAGACTGATCCATGGCATTGGCTGTCTGAGCCAGTGGGTGGGAGAGTTGGGGCGCATCCATCGGGAAGGGGGACACTGCAGTGGTGTCTCAAGTGATGGCTGATGTCTCTGTATGAACATCCTTTTACTCCACCAGGGGAGTTTCTTGTTCCTTCTGAGCATACTGCCTCGCTCCTTTGAAATTTAAGGTCACTGACCCATGGAGGAGTTACCTTCTTGTCAGCTTGCTGAGTCTCATGGATGAGCAAGCACTGCCTTCTAGGCCGAGACTCAGCTGCTGGGCATGTGAAACAGGATGTGTAACATGCTTTCCTGGATCCCTCCTTCGTCAGGTAAACATTTCCATTTCTTTCAGAGGAAGATAAACTCCTCTCCAAAAGCACCTCCCTCATGGTGCACTGCAAAAAACTTTATGTACTTCAGTGACAGAAGCAGGCAGAGCTTGACTGACCCTGTTTTGGGGTTTTAAAATCCATCTCTCTTTTCCACCATCTATAGAAAGGTGTATTTTCATGATAAGTGGAGCGGCCTCCCTTTTTCCAGCCCCTACCTTGCCTAGTTCCTATTGGTGATTCAAGAGAGGTGAGAGAGCAGCTGTGTGCTTCACTAAGAGGATGCAGAGGTGGGGGTGGGTAGATGGCTTGATGCATTCCAGAATTCAGATCCACTGGAGCAAGGGCAAGGATGTGTGTCTGGACTGAGCAGCACAGGAAAGACCATGGAAGTGATTTGGATGTTGTTTGAACTAATGTAATTATTGAAAAGACGTTTAAGCATTCAAAAGGATGAAATGATTAAAAGTTTAACTGATGCTGCTTACCACTGAAATGTATGCTATGGAAAAGAAAATATTTCTGCCAAGTGACTTGTAAATAAGTATTTTTTGTGACCTCTGAGCTTTAGTAGATGCATTTTTATAGGCCAAATAAATGCAAATTAGCAATAATATTTCTCTGATTTGGCAGTTCTTCCTCTTGCACTGAAGACATTGAAGGTGCAGCAGATAATGGAGTATTGTTTATCTGTGCTACAAGAGGCCTCTTCCTTCTCAATAATCAGAGAATAATTTTTCATGCCATCCTGGTGCCATAATATGTTCTCACTGTCCATCAGTGTCACCCTGCAATGTAAATCCATCTGTCATCCCTCATAAACAAGTTTGAAAGATGCAATTGTTTGAGCAGGCAGTGCAGCTTTATCAAATAAGTATTTCAGGGCCACAGAAAATAAAGCAGAGTGAGGCATGAATGAAAAACTCATCCATGATAGGCCTCACTATTCTGGCTGTTACCAGACCATCTTCTATCTAGACACGTGGATGAACATCTAGAGACAAAAGTGTGGGCACCCCTGGCTACCAAGTTAAATATAGATCATGAC
Organism: Pitta sordida; assembly: GCA_013390025.1. Lineage (NCBI taxonomy): Eukaryota > Metazoa > Chordata > Aves > Passeriformes > Pittidae > Pitta > Pitta sordida. The sequence continues at coordinate 4,426 of WEKX01023772.1, forward strand.
AGTCCATAAACACATCTGAAATACATCTGTATAGATCTGTTGATGGGTGGATTTGCACCAAGTGGAAGCCACGGTTATCTTCCCAATGGTGTCACTACAGTTTCACCATGGATGGTGGAAAATCCCCAAACCTCCAGATCACCTCAGATCCCATACTCATGAAGTAAGATGCAGCTGCTAAAATATAATTTGAAAATACTTATAATAGTAATCATTTTTTATTTTGTCCTCCTTCAAAGCACAAGTCTACACATGAAAATTAAGGTAGCTTATGGAAGATGTGGATTTATACGACAATATTTTTATCTGAGGGTTTCATTGGAGCATCATCTTATTCTAGGAAGAAAAAAAAGCAGTTGCTTAATCCATATCAGTACAATTCAGTTTCAGATTTAAACTTGATGGAAGGAAATTTGTTCTTAAATGTGTCTGAGGAGTTATTTTGGAATGATTACACAGGTTATTCATTACACTGGAGTTTTGTTCCTTGAATAGATTACCCACATTCCACTGAATTTTTTCCCTCTCAGCTTTTTACTCCTTCTCTTTCTCCAGTTACAGTGATTCCCCAGGTTTTGCACGTCTTTGGGTCTATCACCCCAGCGCAAAGACAGCAAACTCATGAATATGCAGTGAAACCCCACCCGTTGCCCCCCTCTCCCCTCAGGGCTTATCAGGGTATGCGTGTCTTTAAAGTCAACTCAACTGGATAAACATGGCATGTGGACTGGGGTTACCATGGCCGCAGGGATCCAGGCACCACAGCTGCAGCAGAGGGGGAGCAGATAGCCCATCCTAGGGCCGGGGCCAGCCTGTTCCAGGGCCAGTGCCCATGGCGGGGCGAGTTGGGGCACCCCAGGACAGGAAGGCACTGGGATGGGACAGCACTGGGACAGGACACCCCTGCCTGCCCCCCCCATCACGGCCAGGCCGTGCCACTCCCTCCTCCCATCTCCCTTCCCTGCCTCCCTCTCCTCACCGGTGGCTCCCCAAAGGGAATGGCTTCTGCATGTCCATGTGTGTGTGTGCTTAAAGTCAATTCAATTGTGTATAAACAGGGTGTGCAGGCTGGGTTTCCCAAGGCAGTGAGGGCCTTGGGAGCGCCACCCCTGCCCAGCCAGGCACCACAGATCCTCCACACTGGCAGGGGTGACACCCAGCCACTCCTTGCTGCTCCTCCATGTCAGACAGGCTTATTTACATATTCATGAGCTCATTTACATGTTCATGAGCTGTCTATCTTTGCTGTGTTTTCTGCGCATGCCTAGACCCCACTTTTCACTGGAAAATGAACCGTGAAGGTTGAATGCACAGAGCGTTGAAACACGGATAACCCGGGGTTTAGTGTATTTTTATACTCAGCTACTAAAAAGCACACAGGAAATGCTGAGACTGACCTACAGCTGGCAGTCAGTGCTTTTGGGGGTTTTTTTTGTTGTTTTTTTAACAGAAAATGTAATGAAAGCAGGTGTGTAACTCTCTAGCACATTATCCAGTTGTGACTGGACCTCCTGCAACATCGGACTGGCGGCCAGTCACCAGCGGAGTCCCACAGGGGTCAGTGTTGGGCCCAGTACTGTTCAACATTTTTATCGATGACATGGACGAGGGAATTCAATCCATCATCAGCAAGTTTGCAGATGATACTAAGCTGGGGGCAAATGTCAAACTGCCGGAGGGTAGGAAGGCCCTCCAGAGGGACCTTGACAGGCTGGAGAGATGGGCAGGCTCCAACAGTATGAGGTTTAACAAGACTAAGTGCCGGGTTCTTCACTTCGGCCATAACAACCCCATGCACCGCTATCGGCTGGGGGAGGAGTGGCTCGAGACTAGTGAAGTGGAGAGAGACTTAGGTGTACTGATCGATAGGAAACTCAATATGAGCCAGCAGTGTGCCCAGGTGGCTAAGAAGGCCAATGGCATCCTGGCCTGCATCAGGAACAGTGTGGTCAGTCGGTNATTCCTGTTTCTAGTATTTGTTAAATGCCACCGACTGACTATGTTACACGCTCAATATCCTGGTGTTGGTCCGCAAAAAAGTGCACTCTTGAGGTCCTTCTGAATTAGGAAGGCACATTTCTGCACCTTTTGAGCCAAGTGAGAGACAACTCTAAGAATAAACAGAATTTACTTTGTTGGTAGTCATCTGTCAGGTATTTTCTCTTAACGGTCTCTCGTCCAGTTTCTTGGAAGGTAACCCCCAACAGTGTCCAAACCAGGACATCATCTATTACAGAAAATTACCAGTGAGGGTGGTTGTGATTCATGGATCCCTTCAGTGCTGTTCTTAGTCCAGGCTGTGTTTGATGCCTGAAGATGTCCAAAGTTTCCTTCATATTTTTGAATAAGTATATATATTTTGGAGACCCTCATAGATTTGAACCACGGGTGTTAGATACTTTTCCAAGCACAATCAGAAGGTTGGGATCTCAAGCAAGTGCCATAATCATTCTCAACAGATTAGTGCTACAGCTTACTGCTGAAACTTGCAGGGTTGGCTCCAAAAGGGATTTTCAACTACATGAGCCGTTTTTACAAAAACAATCACAGAATCACTGCCTCATTAGGGTTGGAAGGGAACTCTGAAGATGATCCAGTCCAACCCCACTGCCAAGGCAGGGTCACCTGGAACAGGTGACACAAGAATGCATCCAGGTGGGTTTGGTCTGCCTTCAAAGAGGGAGACTCCATGACCGCCCTGGGCAACCTGTTCCAGTGCTCTGCCACCCTCAATGTAAAGAAGTTCTTCTTCATGTTGAGCTGAAACTTCTTGTGTTTCAGTTTATGGCGATTGCTCCCCATCCCGTCACTGGGTACCACTGAAAAGTGTCTGGCACTTTTGGCCTTCTTGACACTCATCTTTGTGATAATCATATACATCAGAAATCAAGCAGAGTGAGAAGAAAACACTATAAATTTTAGATGGGCATGAAGGCCCCTGCTTTACTGAAAGATGCATGCAACAGCAGGGCCTTCTCTTAGCCAAAATTCATAGAATTGTCGAAAGGTTTGTGTTAAAAGCAACCTTAAAGGCCATCTACTTCTAATATCTTTGATGTATGTGTTTGTGCGAGACTGTGTTCACATTTATAGCAATTTTCTTCTGTATCAAGAGCTTGCTTCCTTCCCCCTACTTGTTTTTTTAGGAAAGGGGAAAAAAAAGGTCAGACACACATGACTTTCTAGTCTCTGAAAAGATATGTGCCTACTCTTGCCTTGAAACCAACAACACTTCAACTTTAAAGAGAAAACCACAAATAAAATTAGTCAGGAAGCTATGCAGAGAATGAAAAGTATTCCTGCCTGCTTCTCTCTTATATTAACAAACTGATTTCTGAGGTTTTCCCATTATATATATATATATATATTCATGCATTTTGAAATATTTCAGGACTTTAATGATTATTTTATGTAAAATTGAATCTATCTTTTCTGAAGTATTTGTTGTACCAGATTACCTTCAGTACTTTTCAACCTAAAGTTGTCAGAATCACTTTGTTGAATTTCCACAACTCATTTTTGTGACTACAGAAATATCACTTCTGTGCATAGATAAGTGCTGACAGAAAAACTGAGTTCTGAGATATAAAATAGTAATTTCTTCTAAATTACTTGTTATAAATTTTAGAGATTGAATGCTTGAGCCTCCATCCAACACCACAAAACTGATATATGCAATAACATAGACTTTCGTCTTTGTGAATGCTATCCATGATTCTACGGAAGGGGTAAAACCCTCAAGTACAGTATTTTATTGTCATTATTTTCAACCCTAATTTTCCCTTGTCTGAGGTTGCTGATTTCTAAGGAGCTATGAGCAGTGGACTTTTGAGATAGTTGGTGAGCATGAAAGCCTTTGAGTGGGAAAGAAAAAATCCACAGGGCATGAAGTACAGTGAATCCCCGCTGCATCGCGATCGCTCCTTTATGACCCCGCCCATTTGCAAAGCAATTTTTTCGCAGTCTGGCTTTCGGGGTCCTCAAGGTTCCCCAGAGCACGCATGCGCTGTGCCTCTGCTTTGCTGAGGGACGGTGCTGGCTCTCCCTGTGAGGCGGGATGGGCCCGCCCCCCGGGGAGTGCGCGCAGTTTCTCCGGCTAAGCCTAGCATTTAGATCCCCACAGCAGCCCCGGTGGGCTGGCAGCTGCAGCCCTGCAGCAGCCCCAGCGGTCCGGCAGCCCCGGCGGGCCGGTAGCCCCAGCCCTGCAGCAGCCCTTGCCCCTCAGCAAGCCCTGCGGGCTGGCAGCCGCGGCTCCGGAGCAGCCTCGGTGGGCCAGCAGCTCCAGCAGACCAGCAGCCCCAGTCCCGCAGCAGCCCCCGCCCTGCAGCAGCCCCAGTGGCCCGAGATGCCATGCCAGGACGCCGTGGGCACGTGCATCGAGGTCGAGGTGGGGGAGCCGCGGCGTGGGATTTGGGCTATGGGAGCACGGCTGCAGCAGCCCAGAAAAGCCAACAGATTCTCAGGGATGAGGGTCTCCTGAGTCAGATGGGGCTCAGAAACAGTTCCCTTTGCCCCCCTGTGTTGACAGTCCGAGGGGAGAGGCAGAAAATGATCCGCAGTGCTCTGGAGTGCCGGGGGGTGGAGCAATGGGCGTGGCCTGCATGCATATTAATGACCTGCACTTCTTTGCGAGTTTGGCTTTCTGCAAGACCCCTGGGCTGTTTCCTTCCTCATGAACTAGGGTTTTAACTGTATTTCCTTTGCATTTGGCAGCTTCTGGAAGAGAACAAACCAAGTCCTTGTCATGGATTTACAAAGCTATGAATTATGCATATGCATACAATATACATAATACATCATAAATTAATTTTATGAAGAAAGTCATGAAGTTTATCACTGAGGGGGTCCTTTAGAATGGCATAGACAGTAATTTTAGAGCTTCCAACTGGTAAAAATATTAACTTGTTAAAAGAAAGTGCCTGTTGTTAATAGAAAATTTTAATGTTTTGTACCTAAGGTTGTTTCAACGGATTTAGGAGTAATGATTGACAGGAAAATTAATATGAGCCAGCAGTGTGCCCAGGTGGCTAAGGGGGCCAATGGCATCCTGGCCTGTATTAAGAACAGTGTGGCCAGTCGGACTAGAGAAGTTATCCCTGCCCTGTACTCGGCACTGGTCAGACCACATCTTGAGTACTGTGTCCAGTTCTGGGCTCCTCAGTTGAAGAAGGATGTTGAGCTGCTGGAGAGGGTCCAGAGAAGGGCGACAAGGATGGTGAAAAGACTGGAGAACAAGCCCTGTGGGGTGCGGCTATGGGAACTGGGGTTGTTCAGCTGGGAGAAGAGGAGACTCAGAGGTGACCTGATTGCTGTTTACAACTACCTAAGGGGAGGTTGCAGTCGGGTGGGTGTGGGTCTCCTCTCAGGCTGCCAGCACCAGAACAAGAGGACATGGCCTTAAGCTACGCCAGGGGAGGTTCAGACTGGATGTTAGGAAGAGATTTTTCACAGAGAGAGTGATCCCTCAGTGGAACGGTCTGCCCAGGGAGGTGGTGGAGTCGCCACCCCTGGAAGTGCTTAAGAGAAGACTCGATGAGGAGCTCAGTGATGTGGTCTAGATGGTGGGAGGTTGGATGGATGGAGCATGGTGCCTGTGGTTCCATGCCTGTGGGCCTGATCCCTGGGTGGGTGTATGCTTGGGAGTTGGACTAGATGATCCTGTGGGTCCCTTTCAACTCAGAATAGCCTGTGAACCTGTGAACCTTGGAATCAGTTTAAGACAGGGTATGAGTTACTTAGAAAGGATTTTTTTTCTTTTTCTATGTTGCTATGTTTATGGACTGCTCTGTATAATTTATAGCTGATATTTTAAAGGATACTGTTATATTTTCAAAAATACACTTAACTACTCAGCGCAGCTGAAGACTAAGTAATGCCTTAGGTGCCTTACCTGTTGTAAAGCAATTTCATACTTCTAGCTAGAAAAATTAATGAAAGTGCTGAAAGTGGTTTATGTGCCAACTTTGCTTCCAAATGCTATGTAGGGAAAATCCCACAGTAACAGCTATTTTGTGTTTTAATGGAACGTATAATACTACCCAAAATGTGTATTTCTTGGCAAACTATTTTGAAAGATTCATTCAATACCATCCTACTTTTTTTCTTTATAGGACAATATAGAGATACAAAGAATAATTTCCATCAGCCATGGTGTGCACATTGATGTACTTACTAGCTGTGAAATAATGACTTTTCCCCACGTATCTATTAAGAAAATTTTTCCACTATCAATCTTAGGCACTGGCATATTTTATTCTTTTTCTTTTTTATCATTGCTGTCATCTTTCATTTATTCTGTCATCTTTGGTTTTTCTCTTTTATTTCCAACAATATTTTTGACACCTCAGATATGAAACACTTTCTGAAATGGTTCCTTTAGTTCCTCATTCTTCTGGTGCCTCATCACCACATTCAGTTATACTTAAACCCTCACCCAGACTGTTTTCCTTTTCTGCTATAATCCAGTGATGATTCCTTCAAGTTCTAAATTATTTATGTTCTCCAGGTCACATTGATTTAGCTGTTCTTGGTGGGTTGGTCTGTTTTTCCCTTAGGCAGCATGTCTCTTATCCTTTTCTCTGTAACAGGCAGATGATTATGCCACTTGAATTGGGCTGAGCAGCAGGATTAACGGGGATTCTGCTGTCTTCATGTGAAGCAATCTCTCTGTGGTATTTTGGAGGTTTGTAATTCAGAGAGGTTTTTCTTTGCAATTGTGCATTTAAAGTTGGCAATTTCATTGTTCTGTGGTGGAGCAAGCCTGACCCTGCTCACATCCTGTCAGGATGAAGAAGAAGAAATACAGTGCACTCCCAGAGAAGACAGTGGAACTGCTGTGATGTTGTGGGCCTATGGAATCACTATTCAAAGCACTGATATTTGCCTTCAACTGAGGTTGAACATGACGTCCAGAAAGAAACCACTCCTGGCAAGAGGAAACGCCCTGAGGAGCTAAAAAAGGAGATGAGCAGAAAGCAAGGCTCTAGCACAGGGCATATTGCTCCAGTAGCACTTGCCAGGACCTGGCAGCATTGTTGCATATGCCTTGGCATGAATTGCCAGGATGTTTTTGTTGGTTGAATTCTCCTGTGATGCAAGAAAGTAGGTAGCAAGACACTGAAAGAATCTGCCAGTGTTAAAACACTGTGAAAATTTGTGATAATCTGATGTGCTGCTTCACTCCATTAATTTCTTCCTTTTTGTCCTTCAGTTCTACATCCCTTCTTCCATACTAGTTGTTTTTCTTTCTCTCTTCCTCTATCTCTAAATTTACATATCATTTTCTCTTTTTTTTTCAACCTTAAACCATTTCCTTCTGCATTCTCCTTCTTCCATTTCTCTCAGCTCTTTCTTTCACTTTTGTTTTACAGTAGCCAAGAATGAGTTGAAGAATGACGTATCTTCCGCTCTCAGTCCTGGCACAGATTACCAGAATGGCTTCAAGGCACAATTTTGCCCAGAGCTCTGATGTTAACAACCGATGACTAATTAGCAGTAACAGCAAATATTTTGCATATTTGTATCTAGACAGGGTATGAGCCTCCATCAAGCAGATTTTTGATGGATTTAGGAGTGGTTTTGCTCTTTCTGCATATGTGTATGAGAGTAGGTACCCTGGAGCTTTGTACTACATGTCTTGATCCACTGCAAGAAATAAGGCAAAGCCTGCCTTTGCCTCAGAAAGAAACTGTAGGAAGATATTAGGACCTTTCTGGATGCTGGAAAACAGGCAGCTACTGAGCTGAATTAACCTGGGCCTATGCTTCTTACAGCCACTTAGGCCAGGATAGCTCCAGCTCCTTTACCCCAGAGGATGGCTGTGTGAGGATGAGGAGATTGGTGGAGAAGTTGGCTGAGCACTCAGGCTTGCACTGCTGCCAGTAAAAGTAGGCATTTTGTGTGGAGACAGAAAAACAAATCCCAGATTCTCAGCAGCTGCTTGGTTTGGAGCCAGGAGAAGTGGGATGGAGGAAGAGCAGCAGCCTGGAACTTCTTTGGTCTGCACTGTTAAAATTGTGTGTGATTTGCTGTGATTTGACTAACAAGGAAACCCAAATGATGACAAGCTCCCTGTAGCTGTGGCTGTGCAGCCACTGAGCTGCATCAGCAGTTTTTCTCCATCATCAGAAACAATAGTGGGGATCTGTTTTTTCCTGGGGTGGCAGGCAAGGTAGCAAAAACTAAAGCTGTGCTGGTTATAAGCAGAACAAAATAACAGATATTAACCTTTCAATTGGATATCACCCCAAAAAAAGAGCTTTTTAAATTTTACCTTGCATATACCCGAGTTACGTCAGTAGTATACATGGCTCATAAATCTCCCAATTCTTTCTTATATCTGAAATTTGACTTTCCTGTTTGTGTTAGTTTTCAGAGACCTCCAAAACTGCAGGTTTCTCCAAAGTGTTGCAATTCAGGTCCGTTGGAAATTCTGTCATGGCAATGTGACCATGGTATGTATACTGACAAATTAATTTGAAAATGACATTGGCAAATGATTCACTGGATACTGGCTGTCACCCTTTATTACTGGCAAATGCATCTTATACATTGCCTATAAATACATACATACAGACAAATAAAACCTATATCTCCATATTTACAAAAAGTTTACATTACTTCAGTGTTACTTGTTTCATTTGCATGTTATTAAAAATTTCATGAGCTCAAAATCCTTACCACAAAGGGTTGTTTGTGGGTTTCCACACACACATCACCACTCTCATGTCCTCTCACTCTCCTCAAAGTGTAGTGTGTAAAATTATAGTTTAAATCAGTATGTGAGGTTCTACAGATACAGCTTAATGGGCAGTGACAAACAGGATGGGAGTTCAGCTGGGAGTATATCTATCATGTATAGTAGATTTTTTGAAGGTTTAGGAACAGGTTTGGGCATGTGTGGTATAAAGCACAGGCATGATCCTCTCTGCTACAGCAGATTTAACTCCTATAATGTTATAAAAGCCTTCTCTAACACAAATTTCCATCTCAAAAATCTGAAATAAAGATCTTCATGCGATATACTTCTTCCTGACTATTGAGTTCTAATATAACTCTAACACATTGCTCTCTGAACTATAAAAAATGTAGCAGGTTTTTAGAATAAAAACAATTTTAAAACTTCTGTCTTGTTTAATGGAAGTTTTATTTCTGGTACGAATAAATTTTTATGTATATTTTCTTCTACATCAAGGTAAGTGACCAGAGAAGAGTAAAAAGATGTCAGAATTCCTACAGGGCATTTAACAAAATGACACAAAATCCCTAGAAAATCAAGACTATCTTGGATGCAACAGTCCATGTGAATTGTAAATCAAATGAACGGCAAAATAAAATACCAATTGTATTGGAAGCATAGCCCATGTTGTAGTCCAGGTTGTGATCCAGTTGCCATAGCTCTGCATGTTTATGATTCCTTGGTTGTGTGACTTTCTCAGCAGGTCTCTATTAGAAGTGATATTTTCTATGACTTCTCTCAGTGGCTGCTCTCAAGTAAAGAGGAAAATTTGAAGGAATTCCACTTCTTGGTTTCTGAGCTCTGCAAACTGAGAATACCCACCCAAAAATGATCCAAACTATAATTTTCCACAGAAAGCTATTGCCTATACATGTAGTCAGCTGCAATATTTAATTTGTTTTAGATAAATTTTCCTAGGCAGTGGAATGGAAGGTAAATAGTTATAAATAATTGATGAATCATTTTTAAGTATTCCCGAGGGGCAGTTTGTTCTTACCAGCACCTACTGGTCCCTTATTCCCTTACTGCAAATTCTTCTCACACAGTTCCCTTGGACAGGGAGCACAGAGCTCCTCCAATGGGAGCCACAAGCATAAGACACAATCACAAGCCAACATGAAGTAATTGCCAACCCACAGCAGCCATTTCTCCTGTTGGGAGGGGCCTGTGAATTGTATTCTGCAGTTTATCACTAGTTTCGCTGTTTTATGTTCAGTCAACGTCTGTATTTTTCCAAAACTTGCACAATGATATGTACATGCTGGTAATGCGTTCTTCACGTGGGAGCCGTACAGAAATTGCATCCACCACATTGGTTTCTACATTCTACACTTGCTTGATCTGTTCATTAAGGAGGTATTGTAATACTACTAAAATAAACTGCCACTGTCTTCTGCCTACAGTTTGGAAGAAAAGAGGATCCTAAAGAAGAAATACCAAATTTTACAGGCTGGGACTAGAGAGGTGAGAACAACCAGATTTAACAAAGAGGCTGAGGGGTGAGTTGTGACTAAATCTCCTCCCTAACATCCACCAGGTCACCGCAGTGGCCTTCTATAGTGATCTCTGCAGTTTCAGAGAGCTCAGGAGGCACCACCAGTGCTCACGTGATGAAGCCACATGCCTGTGAAAAGGCATTTTTTGACTAAGTTTCCCTCACGTACCTCCTTGGAGGGAAGTAGGTTCATTCAAGACATTGAACGGGGATGGGGTAGGTTTGAATTTCAAGCAAGTGAAGGGGGCCAGTTGAGGTATTTTGTGTGTTCGTTTTGAGAGGAAATCAGACTAGGCCTTCCATGCTGCTTCAAAAAATTGTTTCATACCCTTTCCCCTCCTGTGGTAACCGAAGGCTTTTTATCTCTCTCCACCTGTATTTCCCTTGCAAATTTGGAAGAATTATAGATTTATTAAGAGTCCAGTTGACATCACACTGGGTACCATCTCATCCCGAAGTTACAGACATGCATTTCAAAGGCTTCTTTGTCCACAGCTTTTTGGTAAATGATGAAATATATGGGGCTGGTTTTGATCTACAAAGACAGTATTAATTATAACAACAAAAACTTGCATTCTTTTCTCTTTAAGGTTTCAGAGAGCTAATGTATTAGGTATGTGTAGCAAACTAGGTTCAGTGAGAAGCTGCTAGAAGCTTCCCCTGTTTGATGGAGCCAATGCTAGCCAGCTCTAGGATGGATCTGCTGCTAGCCAAAGTAAAACCCGTCAGCAGGCCGGGAGAGGGGGGGAAGAGAAAAACAACTACACAATTGCAGCTAGAGAGAAGAGTGAGAATATGTGAGTCAAACAAGTCTGTAGACACGAAGGTCAGTGAAGAAGGGAAGGGTCAGTGTTTCCTTACATGGTTCATTCAGAAAATCGGCAGAAACAAATTCATATGTTTGGATTATGTGAGGCTATGTGGACCTACTGTAATGGCAAATCTGTCCTCTTGGGCTGTACCAAGTAAAATCCCATTATTTATGGGGGATTTAAATGTATTTGAGTGCAAATGATGTGATATATATTTTCAAAGAAAGTCAGCTCTTCAAATTTCAGTATCTTAACTAATCTTAGTGCTGTCTGTTATTTTCAATAAGCAGGCAAGTAAGTGGTAAACAGTTTATCACTCATCATTTAGATGTCAAATCAAGCATATTCTATCAGCATTTCAGGAGCCATCCAGCTCCTTTAAGAACATTTTACAGAAAATTTTACCCAGCAGTTCAGATACCAGCTGACACATAATAATTTTTTTAAGCNCAGCTGACACATAATTTTTTTAAGCATTTAGTCACACAAAGCAAGATTCCTCCTTGATGTATCTTCACTGATACTTACACTAGGTTTGTATTAGGAGTTTCTTGGGTGTATGCCACATACTCTAATATTTTGTAAGCAAGTAGAGAACATCTCAGAGACACTTTAAAAAAAGATAAAATTAAACAGGTAAAATGAGAAAAAAACATGCAGCATAATAATTTGTGGAATAAAGCAATGATTATTCAACTGAAGCCCATTTGTCCCAGTTGTGGGTTTTTTTTAAAAAAAGAGTCTTTGGTAAGATCATCCAGGAGTTTAACCTGAAAATGATGCCTCCAGTTTAACTCAAGTTCAAAGTGTCAGAAATAAGTATCAAAAATAACTGACTTTCTGAAGAGTCTGTTCAACAGAAGAGACATAAGTAGAGCCAACAACACAAATTTATATTGACTACTACTTTATTTTAAAAAACAATCAACCAACCAAACCACAAATAAACAAATCTCTCACCCCCATTTACAGACTGTCTCCAAACAGACATGTTCACACCTACAAATTATATTACCATCTCTATGCCAGCACTTGCTAAATCAACTTCTTTGTTGACTCCTCCATAATCATAGTGCATGATTTGGTAAAATGTAAGGGCCATCACAATTAAACAGAGGAATTGCAATTATGTATTGCAATATGTATATGTATACAATACATATACATACAATATACATATACAATATGTATATGTATACATTACTATGCCTATTATTCATTAACTGAGTTTGTAAGCCAAACCAGAGGGAAAATTTTATACTCTGCTTCATGATATCTTCCTGCCTACTCATGCTTGGAAGATCTCTGAGGCATTTTTCAGGTTTCTGGTTTCAGCAACCTGAAACATTCTTGGAGACCCCAGGCTACAGTAAAGAAAGCACTGGAGTAAACTAACTGCCAATTAAATTAACTCTGCACATCAGTTAATACGAAAATGAGTAAATGGACAGACCAGAACCCTGCTTTTTACTTGTTTCTGTATGTCTAATGTGGGTTTGTTCCTCGTTTTTAATGGAATGTTGCTTTTCTAAGTAATTTCATATCAGATGTGCATTCTATTTAAGGATAACAAAACTAGTGTATAGAAAAGCAAGAAGTGTCATCAGAGGGTAAATAAAATTTATTCTGCATATAGGGATAAACAAACCTAACCAGTTTATGAATGGGTGTAGCTAATTAAGTCTTATGACACACATAAAAGCATTTAAATTTGGATACTTAGCATAAGAAATTAATGAAGAGATTCTGGGGTAAGTAATTACTTAGTATTAACACTCTTAAAGCCAAATTAAGTCCAGCATTTCTCTGTCGTTCAACATAACTTACACTGTTCCTCCAGAAACCTGTCATCCACAACTGGTTCAAATTATTAAGTACAGGAGCATGTAATGAAACTATCAAAATCTTGAAAAGAAACCTCATTCCTTGCCAGTATTTTTCGTCAAACTTTTTCACTCCTGTCATGCTGGAGAAGCAGTGCCAATGAAGCTGCTTGCTGAACTGGTTCAGTAACTTCTCATCTTCCTGGCCTCTCGTGGTTTGGAAAGGTGCAAACAGGAAGGTGCAAGATGGAGTTGGATCACTGAATCTAAGAGAAAGGGGACAATTCTGCTGTTACCAAGATATACACCTCCCTTTTTTTTCTAATATCTCACTGAAATATCATAACAGTGCGTTTTTCAGAGTATCAGCTGCAATCAAATGTTTCTTGGTTTGTTTGTCTAACATTGGCTCAGCTATGTGTAGTCTCCTAAGGCATATTCAAAGAGCTGTTTTTCTTCTCAGCTTTGTTGTTATGTTTGTCATAGGAAATTTTAATAACTTCTAAGTTTTCATTCTTAAGCTTTTTCTATTTTCGGTCCACTGAAACAGAATTCATGTACATTCACCTGTATGCTTATGTAGTTCCCACATTCAAGAACAAGCAGCTTTGTTAGTTAGACCGAACAAACTATGGACCATATCTATCCCTGAACTTCAGTATCCATTAATTTATCCCTGAACTTTGTTGCAACAACAGATTAATTAATCTGTCACAATATTAACAAATCATATCAAGATGAGAATATAATCGCATTTTTTCCTGAGCACTTGATATACTGTCTTGTGGAAATAGGTCCTGTCAAACAAAGCTTGTTTCTTTTTTGGTAGGGTGAAAGCTTTAGTTAATAGAAATCGTAGAGTTGATATCATATGTCTGGATTTTGCAGAAACAGTTTTAATTGTAAAGACAGATCTTATACGAAATTAACTTGGTCATAAGATCTTTGTGTAAAACAAACCCACAGAGATATTTCAGAACAAGGGCGCAATAGTGACTGGGAAAGCTCGTAGCAGTCCATGTATAATCTTAATATTCAACACGATCAATACTCTGCTAAAGACCTTCTTGGCATTACATATTAGCACCAGGCTCTAACCAACTGAGCTCATCCTGTTTCTGTCAATTGGCAAAGCTCTGTTAATATTTACACCTCTGAAATTATCAGAGTACAAAGGATCTTATAGACATGACAGGAGGTCTGGAAATTTTGAGTCATATCCAACACACCTCATGAAACAAGATACTCCACAAATAGATGTGCAGACTCTGGACAGGAACCTGCCTTACCCATGGAGAGCCTGGAACACCAACCAGGCTCTATAAACTAGTCAGTATGACACCTAAGGAATATAATATAATATGTTGCTGGGAAGAAGGGAACCTCTTTTTACCAACTTGCAACAAGTTGTCTCTTTGTCAGCAGAATCTCACAAGAAAAAGCCTAAAAAAGCTGCCATTCACAGTGAGGGGAAAAGCAGTAAGTGGCATATTGAAGAAGAGCTGTCATATTTGTCCAGAATTGCAAAAAAAATGTATTGCAGAATATGAAACTTTTATTTAAATGCCCTTGGAAAGGTAGGTTCCTCATCCAGACTGAAAGCTTGCAGTAATTTTTTTTCCTCCTCAATATATAAGCCTGTAGTTACAATCAGAGCAATGTGTGCACTTCTACAAGATAGTTTTTCAAGATTTTGATATTTTACCTTTGCTCAGAGTCACCTGGATGGCTGTCCTGAATCACTAGCAAATGCTAGTTGGCTGCATATAAAGGAGAGAGGTTCATTGTAAAGTCTCCTTGGGAATAAGTGGTAAAATGTCTGCTTTTTTTTGGTTTTTTTCCTGCTTGAGTAGTGTTAGTGTCTATTAGTCTGATGATATTACATAGAATGATTGTCCTTCTAGAATCCTGTTTATTTTCTTCCTTAAGAGGTTTATAATAGTATATCACTATATGAAATAAGTCCTTAGTTTGTATTGATATCGGCTCCTGATCTCTTTAACTCATTTTTCAAAATTCAATGGCATATGTTGAAGTTTTAAATCTAGTGGCATAGAGAACTTTAAACAGCCCCATTCAGTGTTTAAACCACAATGAGGTTGCAACCTTATACAGTTCTTTCACAAAAATATTACAAAACATGCAAGGGCAATTATTCTTTTATTTCCAGGTCAGACTTTTTTAAAATTCCCATTATAATTCACAAGGCTAGCCAGAAGTTCTTTATTTTGCTCCCAAACTATAATACTAAAAACTTTTGAAGCTTTATAACAGAGAATTAAGACTCAAAAAAACCCGACCAGAAAACAAACAACCCCAAAACACATAAACACTTTGCATGAGGGCTAAAAATAAGTGATGACCATAGAGGGAAAAAAATTTACCTTTACTTCAACAAAAAGATCAGCCATGATAGAACAATACCTGTTTTACGTTACAGTGAAACCAGATCAGATTTCCATTTAAAAATGGTATTACCTACAACATAGGAGCAAAAAGACACAATACAATCTCATTTTAAATGTCATTTACTTGAGTGATGATATTTTATATCTTTCCAGTTTTATTTAGGTGTCTTATAATGCTTAATGGAAAATAAATAGGAAGTATGTTAGAAATTCTGCTTTTCTTTATGTCAGTAACATATGTCACCCTACTCACATGTAAAAGTGACTAATTGGCACCGATAAGTTGTTTTCAGGGCTTTCATAACTGTCTGTGCCCACTGCTGAAAACCAGGATAGGAGTGGAAAGCAGGAGGAGTGTCCAGCTTCTGCTAATGCTTTTTTTCCTTCTTCTTGAGGGCAAATGCACTGTTCACAAAGGAAATTAACTTTGTCACAGCCTTTGACTACAGCAGAGTATCATATGCTTATTCTTTCCTAAAATGTTGGTGTGGCTTTAGTTGTTCTACTGCAGATAGTTGGTGGCAATGTCACCACTAGTAAAGCCATCAGAACTCCTGTGAGAACACAGGAGCATTGATAAGCCTTGTGTGTATGTGACATCCTGTCTTTACTAAAGGAAGTTGCTTGGAATTTTTGCCACAATAGAATTTATGACAGGTAGCCAGAATAGAATTTAAATTCCAAGGTACTTGGCGTATAGATTTTAACTAGACCTGCTTTAAAAAAAAACCCAACAAAACAAAACCCATACAAAACCAAAGAAAAACCACAAAATCAAAACCTTCATGTTTTTTCTGAAAGCTATAAAAAAACTTGCTTTTTCAAATTTTTTTAGTAAAGTTATTACTCCTAAAAATGCCTGTGACACCGAAGTAATTTCAACAATACTAAAATTCCAAATACTAACGTCATTCTGTGATAAATTCAGAAAGGGTGGAGAAGCTCTTCTGCATTCCCATTCGAAGTGCAGCTGCCCTTTTGCAATGGTGATGGATATTCCCCACGGTGCAGTGGAACTGGGAGCAGTACTGGCAATGTTTAAGTTTCCATCAGAGATAGTCACTTCCCCCTTCTGAACTGTTTACCTACACAGTTAACAGCCACATGACTCCTACCTCAGACAAAGAGTCATTTCTCCCATGCCTGCATGTCCATCTCCACATGATGAGCACTGGGCACAAGCTCCATGTCAGCACAAGTTGATGGAAGGCTAAACTCTATTGTAAAACTACAGCCTATGCATGAGTAGTTTCTGCTTGGAATATGGCTTTAATGTTTTCTTAGGGGCTTAATTTATTTTCCTCCACATCTTCAATAAATGAAAGACAAGAATCTAAAGGCATAGTAAAGAGACACAAGCGAGTGCAGTACTTTCCTGACAACCTGGAATTCAAATAGTGGTCAGTGTTCCAAGGGTAGAAAACGTGTTATTGATACATATTACTCTTCCCCTGGAGTGTGCTTGGCATACCTGCCAGCTCTGTTGGTCTATTTCAGGATTTTTCAGGCCCTCAGAAATTCCCCCCATCTTAAGCAGTAGGTACGAAGAGGTCTTCAGCAGCAGAGGTGAATGTCAGATGTGGAGTGGGGCACAGCAGAGAAGGGGCACTTCAAGAAAGACTGCAGGAAAAGGATGGTCTCTGTGTCTGTGTCTCTGACTTCCTCCAAAGTTGAGGCCAGAACCCTCTCTTCCTTTTAACACCCAATTTTACAAAATTCTCTGAGTCACAGGACGAGAAGGCAAAATCTTTCCAGGCAGGCAGTTAAAAAGAACGCATCATGGTGCGATCTAGTTCCATCTGCCTGCCATGGGCAGGACACCTCCCACTAGATCAGCACCGTCCAAGCTGGCATTGGACACTTTCAGGCATGGCATTTGCACCAATTCACGGGGCAACCTGTTCCAGCGCCTCATTGCCCTCCTACTGAAACATTTCTTCCTACTCTGTCAGCTTGAAGCCATCACTCCCTGTCCTACCACTGCATGCCACTGCGGAACGTCCCTCTCCAGCTCCCTTGTAGCCCCTCCAGGTACTGGAAGGTGCTCTAAGGCCTCCCGAGCCTTCTGCTCTCCAGGCTGAGCAACCACAACTCTCTCAGCCTGTCTCCACAGCAGGCTGGGTACCCCAGAGCTGGATGCGGCCGCGCTGTTCGGGATGCAGCCGAGGCTGTCTGGGCTGCGAGCACGAGCCGCCGGCTCATGAGCAGCTTCTCGTCCGCCGGATTCCCCGAGTCCTTCTCGGCAGAGCTGCCCTCGCTCCGCAGCTCCCTCCCCTCGGTGTCCCCGCGGATCGATGCCCCCCTCCCGCCCCAGGTGTCCCAGCATCTGTGCGTATCGCCCTTCCCGTGCCCGCCGCCACCGCGCGCAGGTGCGGGAGCGCGGAGCGCGTTCCC
>WEKX01023772.1:22106-36842 GCA_013390025.1 Pitta sordida
GCAGCGGGCGGGGCAGTGCTTCGGCGGTGCCCGGGGTGCGGGGAGCCCTCGGGGTGCTCCTCGGGCGGGGCTCCCGGGGGTCCGGGCGCGTGGAATCCGCCACGGTTCCCGTGAGGATTTACGCCCTGGAGCCCTGTGCGTGTGACCCCCGGTGTCCGATGGCTCCGTACGCGAGGCGATGACTTGCCCAGGTGATGGGTGCGTTTTATTGTTGAACATCTAGCACACGTTGTTTAAGATATTTGAAAGAGCATATTTTAATTCACAAATGCCTACTAAGAGGAGAGATCTGCTTCAGCTTCTCCGTATTCTCCACGGTGTCCTTGTGAAGTATGTTCCCCCAATGCTTTGTTTCCGGCTGCTGGAAACTGGAGATGCTTTGGGGTCATAAATGTCAAAGTCTGTATATAATACCTTGCATGTACATTTGTTGAGACCTTCCACACTTTTTTAGGCAATGGATGGGCATGTATATGAAATTGGAGATACAGAACCCCATGGTGTTTCCGCAAGGACTTCTTCAATTGGTACAGGGTAGTCAAACTCACTCTCTGAAAACCTGTGCTTTCTTTTTTGTCCGCGTCAATGACAATTAGTACTTCAGGCTAAGCAAAAGAAACATGCAGGCTACATCTGTATTTGGTTCAAGGTCCTGTACATATTTACCAGGAGATTAAGTTTTCTTCAGCCTTTGAATGCTCTGTGGACTTGTAAACAATTTATAATCTAAACTAAGCCACTGCTGTGAAGTTGTGTTTTCATGTAGACTCCCAAGGCCTTCAATCTCCCTCAGTGCTGTGTGTTGATAAACCACTTCATTCTTGCGTGGGAATTGACCAGCCACTCCACATTTGCTCTGGATTTTTAATTGGGGTTTTTTTAATCCTTCGAATTATGGACAGGGTTGGCAAATCCATAAAGAAACATGTTGTGGCTCAAAAGTTCACCCCTGCTTTATTTACTGAGAAATTGTTTTGAGGCTCTTATGGATTACCCCTTGGCCTCTTGAGGTCTGTCAAGCCATTCTTCTTCCTCTCTGACTTTGTTATCTTTGAGGTTGTTTGAAGATACCCATCGATTTTCCAATCATTCCTCAGTTATTGGGGAAACATTTTGAGAATTCAAGGTTCTCTCCAACCTGTTTGCACAGTACGTACGTACTAAGTCTTCTTGCAGTTGCATGTATAGTTGTCTGATTGGTGATGCCACCATGCACATGGAGAGATCACTTTTGAAGATTTTGTCCTTGAGTGGTTATAGGATTTATAAATGTGCACTACTTTTTTTATGAAGGCCAAATAAGCTGGCAGCATTTGGTAGAGGTTCAGAATACAGAAATACTTAGTTCTGTATTTTGTTTCTGCTTTTTCACCCTCCCTGTATCCCTGTGCACTGTACCCATTATTTTTGTATCTGAATAAGGTCACTATGGTGAATAGTATTTAGAAGGCAAAATCTCTACACATATTTTGAAAACCGCTTTCTGCATAGCTTTTATTAATTCCTGTGCTTTGCCTGAAATTGCAGCAGCTGTGGCATTGAGGTAGTAGCAACAAGTCAATTTTCAGGCATCTTGTTTGTTTGTACAGAGAAGGGACAGGAAAAAGTTGTAGCTTTTTTCAGTATGTTGCCAAAACTGTAACTAACCAACCCTCCCTTATTAAGTTATTAGTCCTGTCAGTATTTAAAGGGCTGTACAGGAACTTCTTAGACCACATGCTGGAATGGCAAGGTTTTTTGACACAGCGGTCAATAAAAGGTGGGAGAGGAAGAAAGGAATGTAGAGTGCCCAGGCCATTCACAGCTTGGCAGGCAGAGTGATAAGTGGAACTTATCATTCTTTGTTTTTCATGGAAATACTGAAAGTTTACACTGGTTGTTCTGGCAGCTGTGGTCTGCCCATTGAGAGCCAAGGCAAGTAGAGAATGGGTTGTTCTTGGTAAGAAAGACTGGTTAAAAACAAGGTATTGAGAGACCTAGCTAACCATGAGGGTTCAGAATAGATAAATCTGCTGAAATGGTAGGACAGATAATTTGCAGTAATGATAGCATTTAGGATGATGCTCTGGAAGTTTTGTAGATGATAATGTTCTTGTGATAGAGGCGGAGGTTATCCGGTCAGAAGTAAAGAAGCAGGAAACAAACCCTTTGTGTGTGGTGGGTTGTTTTTTTTCTTCTCCTTAATTGCCCTTTCTCTAGTGACATGATGCTGAGATTTGCCCAGATATAATTTAAAATGTTATCCATCCATGAATGTGGTATAGAATTTGGCCTGGTTGCTTTGTGGGAAACCAGTTTATATGTCCTTGAAACTGCCTAGAAATACTGAATGCAGGATTTTTCACTGTGGTGGGGATTATCTGAACTCATGTATGCAAGAGAGGATGTAAATACAGCTGTCCATTTTTTCTTTTTTCTTTTTTTTTGATCTAACTTTTGCTGACTTGTACTCCTTCATTACTGACTCTTGAAGTCATCTGTCTTGAATTGTAGAATGGCAATTGACTTTCAAATTGATGAGACTGTGGAGTTGGTGGCATTACACGGCTTCACTGTGTAACTTAAGCAGTGGGTAGACCACTAGAAGCATTGATTTTTCTGGCATCTAGGTTTGCTGGGAAACTATCCCATCAGCAAACTGATCAGGGTTAAGCGTAATGTCCTCCTCTCTGTCTTGTGATCATGTCAAACTTCAAAGAACTTTAATTGGAGCTGCACTGTAATGCAGCTGAAGGAAGTGCTTTCCTGTGGGATTGAGGGAGGAAGGCTGGGGACAGAGGTGGATGGAGTGCTGTGACTGAAAATGAGGCTGAAACGGATAAAATGTCTGCCAGGGTCTCTGTGTTACCTGTCTTCCATCACTTATTCCTGTCCTGTGGACAGAGGTTACCATCACCAGAACAAAGTCTGGAAGACTACATCTCTGTCAGGTCTTTTGACACATCTCCGTCTAAAAACAAATATGTCATTCATATAGCCTTGGGGGTGGCTGGTAGTAGTTCCTGCTGGCTTTGTGTTGGAGCACAAGAACAATACTGGTGTCAGTATCCATTCTGAGTGCTACAACCCTTTGCAGGAAAAGGAGTATCATTTTCTTCCTGTGAAGGGGTGAGAAATTAGCCCTTTCTACACTGGTTCTCTCCTCTTGGCCATGGTTCATTTAACAGTTGAAGAGAAAAACCCTCTTGTATAGATACTTGTTTGACAATAGAGACATTCTCTCCACTTATTTTAGTATTGTATTGTAACAAGTTAAAAATTTATGATGATCTCGTTATGTTAGTGAGTCTGTGGAAGTCACCTCTGCTAACAAAGTGTATTTGATCAATAGTTTATTCAGAGATGCAGCTTTTCTACCAGAAGTCTTACTGAAGGAGGGTCTGTAGTCATTTAAACAATTGTGTCTGTGTCAGTACTAGTCACATCAGTGTGACTTTTCTTTGTAAGCATGCCTTAATTTAAGGGGTTTGGGGGTTTTAATTTCCTTTTTAACAAAAGGAAAATAAGAAAGACTTATAAATTGGATTTTAAATTGGATTTTCATAGCTGTTCTGAAAACTCACATTATCTTGCATCATTGCATTAATCTTCCAGGCCAAGACCAAAAAATAGTTTAAAAGTATTTGGTGGTTGATGAACTTCCTCCTAAAACGGAATTGTTTCATGTCTTGCGCATAATGCCGTGCCCGTATTTTGCTTCTGTGTGACCCTTGCTCGAGTGTTTCATCTTCCTCTTGTTCACCAACAGGGCAAAAATTATTTTCTTTCCTCCTACTGGTTTTCTCAAAGGTGTTCTATGTTTTTAACCTTCTCTCCTTCATACATATTCTGCTGCTTCCCTAGGCAGCCTGGTATTTTGGCCTACATCGAATACAGTTATACCTCCTCCATCGCGAGGAAAGGGACAGGCCAAAGGCCTTGTGAAACATTAATCTCACAAAGAACTGCAGGTCGTTAATATGCATGCAGGCCACACCCATTGCTCCACCCCCGGAACTCCAGAGCTCTGCAGACAATTCTTTGCTTCTTCCCGTAGTCTGTCTCTGCACAGGCGAGCAAAGGGAACCGTTTCTGAGCGGCTGCTGTGACCACAGCCCAAACCCCGTGCCACTCCCCCCCCAGACCCCGGTCCGACCCCAGTGCTAACGCCGACCCTGGGGGACCCGCACCAGCCCACGCGTGCTCGCCCCGCCTCTGCAGCGGGTAAGGGGCTCTGTTCAGCATTCTTGGAGCCTGGAAAAACCTTAACTGTGCAACACTGCAACACCCCGTGCACTTATGGCGGGGGAGCCTGCCGGCAGTGCGCACCAGAGCCACCCGCCGCCATCCCAGCACACAGCTTGACTCGTTTTCGTGAGGCAGTCTCCCCATTCAGGGACTGGGGGCACGGTCCTGCCATTACGAGCCCCCTCCCCACAGGGCGGGGTGAGTCCCGCCCCACAGGCACTGTGGCGCCGCCTCTCGGCAGAGCAGAGTCAAACTGCACATGCGTCAGGCAGCTGGGCTCGCGGACCGCTAAATCATATTTGCGAAAAATTGCTTCGCAAATGGGCAAGGTCGTGAAGGAGAAGTCGCGATACAGAGAGGATTCACTGTAATTCCTTCTCTAGAGGAATCTGGTGTATTTTTTTACACTGCAACGTGCATCAGCTGAAGCAGAGGTGTTTGGAGGGAACATGAAGCCAGATCTCTACCATCTTTGGGGCACTGTGCCCTGTATTGCTTTTGTGGATGTGAGGATCTTGAACATGTCGTAAATTTTATAAACAACCAGAAGGCTCATGTTAGTAAGAGCGTCTTGCATTCAGATGCAACAAAGAGGTTTAAAAATGGCTCCGCTTTCTGCTATACTATGATAATGTTTGCCAAACTCTTCTGCTTGCAAACATTTTTACAAGGAATTGGTCCAACTAATAGTGGAAGGCAGAACAATGTATTCACTTGGAGCTGACAGGAAGAGAGATGAGGGTGTGTTATAATTAACTGGTGTGTGCTGCTTTTGCATGTGTACATTTGTGTGTAAAGTAGAGATAAAATTTGAAATAATTTTGTTTCAAATGTTACTGTAATATCTCTTTGAATACCAAGGCCAATCAATTGTTCATAACTTGCAAGAACTGTTTTTAGGAGTGAATTATTCTGCAGACAGGGAAGGGGTATTTATGCTTACAGCTGGGACAGTGCATGTGTGAGAGATGCAGTAGGAGTTTGTAAGTTTGAGATGTTGCCAAAGATGATTCAAATATTTAGGCAGATGGGTGCAGATTTATTTTTTTTGCTGACTTCTGGTGATGAAAGGATCTGATGAAGTACTGTCTTTCTCCCCAGATATTTTTGCAAAAGGAGTTATCACTTATGTTCGACATTGGAAAGGCAGAAGGGGAAGGTTCTAAGCTTGGCTGGCTGATGTGAGCTTTCACTGTCAGTTCTAATACAATTTTAATACTGTGACAGTGTTCTAATTTGAAAGACTTTCCTGCAGTCTTGCTAGACAACACAATTAATAGCTCAGATTTGGAGATAAGCATGTACTTTCTGATACTTGAAATACAGCATTTATCAAAATGGATGTAATTAGCATAACGAGTAGGAGTGGTCAGCCTGTCTGTCAGCTTTCCACGTTGATTTCAGCTCATGGAGTGGAAACTTGTCTCTTTGGCTCCGCTCAGTCATTTGGCAGTATACCAAATCTGCCCTGATGCTTCTGAGCTTTTCCTTAGGATCTGCTGTGGGTGTGTTTGCTTCTTCACACTAGTGGATTTCCACTTCAAGAGAACATGCAGATGTCTAGGCTTGAAATGCTGTTTGATTCATCAATCTTTATGTTGAATTCCCAGATGCTTTCCCAGTTTCTCAGTTGGAAGGTGTCTCACTTCCTGCCTAATGTTTCTCTTGATCGCCAGGTCTTGCAGTTCAGGCACAGATATAGTGCCTGAGATGTTGCTTGGTGTAGCTTTGCTTTCTCTACTATAATGCTGGTTGGTCAAAGGCTTTTCTTGAGTGATACTTCAACATTTACACTGTGTGTAGTGTGACACACCTCCCCCCCCAGGCTTCTGAGTTTACATGTCATTAGCTATTTTTGCCTTCTGAAATAACATTACTGCTTGAAACATGGAATTCCAGGGTGCTCTGCTATTTCTCCTGGGATCTCTGTTGGTAGGAAACCTTGTTGGAAATGTCACACAGGGTCACAAGATAGTAAGCAATAAATGTCTAGGCCTTTTAGTAATTTTCTGCATTATACCTGAGTTCGTATTGCTTACAGTGTTTTTGTTATGGGTTTTTGATCCCACACTGAAAGGTGTAGAAGAAGTAGCACTTCTTCACTGAAGTTTCAATTTTTCCTTCACTCTACTGTCCAGTTATGCGTCCTTGTAAGAATACGTATATCATATTTCACAGTGGTTTGGGCCCTTGATACTTTCAATTAGATTTCTGCAGAATTTAAAAAGGTTCCACAAGGTATGCTACTATATTATACTCAAATGCTTTTGGAACTTAATTAAAACACATCTATTGCCGTGCAAAATTTCTGTGTGTAAATGCTCAGTATAGGCAGAATCTGCTCAGCTTTCTCTGTTCTTCCCTCTACTTGTTTCTACCTTTCGTAGTATCACACTACGTATGGATTTTCCTGTATTAAGCAGGAGTTGTCACTGTCACTGATTTTATTCAATTATGATGACGCAAAGAGTATGAAGAGCTGTAAGCATTGGGCTGAACTCTTGCTTTTCTTTATCTCTTTGATCACTAATCATATTTCTGTTGTCTGATCAGTGTTGATGTTCAGAAATTATTATTTGCATTTTGCCTTTAAATCTGATGTTGAGGTAGACTTAGGTTTTGGAGGACCTCTTGATAAACTTTCCATTTGTTTTCTTTTTAAGAGGACGGTTTAAAGTATTTTCTAGGCCAAATTTTTGATTTTTTTTTTCCCCCTGAAGTTTCCAGGTAGGAATGTATGAATTCCCTCTATAGCAGGAGTCTTGGTTTCAGCTAGTAATTTTTAAATTTCTGTTTATTGTTGTTCTTTCCTCACGGTCCTATATTATGCTTCCCCTCTGTGTTTTCCACCATCTTGTTAGCCAAAGTTCATCGTTCATTTCCCTGATAGAGCGCCTCCCCTGACCGCTTATTGAAATCTCATCCATCTGCAGGTATTCATTCAGAACAGTTAGAAATTAATATTCTCTCTTTCTGAAATTATTCCATCTCTTCAGAATTAGCTTGTATTTGTCCATGCTGTGGTTCAGAACAGTTCCTTCTTAGTTAAAGCTGAGTTTCAGTTCTCAACTTGTACCATTGATTTCATTGGCTAGATTCAGTGTACAATAATTTTTCTTAGGTTAGCAGTGGTGATATTTGTTTGGGGTTTTTTCTGTTTTGGTTTCGGTTTCGCAGGGGTTTTTTGGTTGGTTGGTTTGGTTGGTTTTTTTCTTAAATTGCTCATCATTACTTGATTTGTTCATTAGTCTAACATAGTTTCTGAATCTTACATTGCAATAGGTGTAGTTGATTTAAATTTTGCTCTTGGATAAAGTCTCTAATTTGCTTCTGCTACTCTGAGAGAATGGATTACTTAAAAATAGTTTTGAGTGAAGTTCAGTGACTTTGCTGCTGTTTTGGTCAGTGACACTTCATCATGCTTTTCTTAAATGGTTGTGGGGTTTTTTTACAAATTTATGAGTGGTTGTTTTTACCACACCTAAAAGGCATTTATGAACTCCATCTGTGTTTTCCTCACTATTTTTCCATAATGTCATACAGTCTGCTGTGATTGATATGTAGTATAAAATTTATTTTCTTCAGGAATATGAGATTACTTGCATGGGGTTTTGTCCAAATATAAGTTTCCTCTGTGTTGTAAAATTCTAAAAGCTCGAAGTCTAGACCCAGTCAGATTGAAATTCGAGTTAAGATACAGATATTTACATGAATTGTAAATATCTGTATGTTACCTTGTTGTTTGGACACCCTGACAGGTACCAGGGTAGATGTTCAATTGATGATCACTTCTAAATTAACTTATTTGGAGGATAATCTAATTCAATCACAATTCTTAAACTTGTAGCCTTGATGAAATCTTTAGTGTTTGTTACTACTCTGTCCCTTAGTAGTCAAGCCAAATCAACACATTGGTCCTTCCTGAGCTTTTTTTTTTTAAAAGAGATAAGTGATTAGGTTCTCAATCTTCCCCTATTTGTATTCATCAGCCTGCAAGCACTGTTTTTGCTGCTTTTCTTGCTAAATATCAGTAAAATGACAGTTCTTCCCCAAGTGAGTTTCGCTGAACATATTTGAAAATTGTGTGAAGGAAACTGGCTGCACAAACCAATGGTCTGCAGAACTGTGTTGGTAGAAAAAGAGAGCAGCAGAGACAGACACGGGAGAAAACTTAACAAATCTTAATTTCAGCTCCTCGTGTTCAGGGGAGGAATTTATTTTTCTTGATACCACAGTACATTCCCATATTATCCAGTACTATATAACCCACATGGGAGGACAGTTATAAACTAAGAGGTTATTTTACCTTTGTTTCTATGAATGAACACCTATTAAAAAAATCCCCAAACCTATATACGTAACCCTTCATAAAGTTTTGAGGGCAGTGTTCACAATGAAGGGGTTAGATGTATTCATATTTTTTGTAGGTATCGTTACCAGTATTGGAAGTTTAACACTGTAGTTATTTTTGTGTGGTGTATAATATTTACTATTCATATAGGCTTTCCTGTGAAATTAAATCAAATAGACTTGACCCTCCTTTTTAAAAGGATTTGTCCATAATATGAGCCGTGGAGTTCAGATTGTTGCTCAAGGTGGAGTTTTGACAGACAAGTAATTGGATGATCTCATCCTGTAATAACAAATGAGAGCTAATCACATGAGCTGCCTTGAGAAAGAATGGAAGAGTAATGGTTCATTAAAGTTACTAGGAAAAACAGTTGCCTGTACTGTATGTTTTAGCTGTGTGTTCTTATGAGTTACGTATTCCTGTGTTTTTGTAGCCTGGGAAGTAATACTTAAACTTTAAGAAGAGTTTATTCATTGTCCATTAAATCAATGTAAAACTGAATGCTCAGGGTGCAAATATGACTTAGCCTCAATCAATAGGGTTGATTTTTCTTGGAAATCAGCTGACATCTGCAATTTAAATAGGTCCCTTGGGTGTTTCAGGTTTATGACCAGAGCTCATTATGTGTCCATCTTGCTTCAGTGGAAAGAGAAGGCATCATCAGCACGCTTCAAATACTGAGAACCTTTTAGGCAGTATGTTTTTGATTCAGTGTTGGAATGTCACGATGCCTGTTTTGAAAAGTTCTTACTAATGACACCTATGACATAGCAAGTTTTCCTAGTTGTGGTATTGAGCTCCTACACAAATAGGCTGCTGTCATCCATAGGACTGTTTGGGTGATGGTTCACGAGTATGACTCCAAGAGGCACAGTCTGACCTGTACTATATCACAGCTCTTTTGCAGGGTATCCTTTTGTATTTGCTCTGTGTGCTAATTACACATAGGCTCTTTGTGTAGGCATTTTGTAGATAAAAACCTAACAGAAGGTGTCTTGAGATGCTGTCAGGCTGTAGACTGTATTCATGCAGGTCTGGGAGGCCAGTCACCAGCGGAGTCCCACAGGGGTCAGTGTTGGGCCCAGTACTGTTCAACATCTTTATTGACGACATGGACGAGGGAATTCAATCCATTATCAGCAAGTTTGCAGATGATACTAAGCTGGGGGCAAATGTTGAACTGCCGGAGGGTAGGAAGGCCCTCCAGAGGGACCTTGACAGGCTGGAGAGATGGGCAGGCTCCAACAGTATGAGGTTTAACAAGACTAAGTGCCGGGTTCTTCACCTCGGCCATAACAACCCCATGCACCGCTATCGGCTGGGGGAGGAGTGGCTCGAGACTAGTGAAGTGGAGAGAGACTTAGGTGTACTGATCGATAGGAAACTCAATATGAGCCAGCAGTGTGCCCAGGTGGCAAAGAAGGCCAATGGCATCCTGGCCTGCATCAGGAACAGTGTGGTCAGTCGGTCCAGGGAGGTTGTCCTTCCCCTGTACACAGCGCTGGTCAGACCTCATCTTGAGTACTGTGTGCAGTTCTGGGCTCCCCAGTTTAAGAGGGATGTTGAGCTGCTTGAGAGGGTGCAGAGAAGGGCAACGAGGATGGTGAAGGGACTGGAGAGCAGGCCCTATGAGGAGCGACTACAGGAACTGGGATTGTTCAGCCTGGAGAAGAGGAGGCTCAGAGGTGACCTCATTGCTGTTTACAACTACCTGCGGGGAGGTTGCAGCCAGATGGGTGTAGACCTCTTCTTCCAGGCTGACGACACCAGAACGAGAGGGCACGGCCTCAAGCTACGCCAGGGGAGGTTTAATCTTAACGTTAGGAAGCGTTTTTTCACAGAGAGAGTAATTGCGTATTGGAATGGGCTGCCCAGGGAGGTGGTGGAGTCGCCATCCCTGGAGGTGTTTAAGAGAAGACTGGACGAGGAGCTTAGTGACATGGTCTAGCCGGGGGGTGTAGGGCTGGATGACCCTGGGCCACTTCCGGCTCAGAGTGGCCTGCTAGACTGTGAGGGATCTAGGTTGGTGTTGTGCTCTGGGATGTGCTCTCGGTCTCTGTACCGGTGTTAGGTGGTGAGTTGGACTAGATGATCCTTGTGGGTCCCTTCCAACTCATAATATTCTGTGATTCTGTGATTCTGTGAAGGATGTGGGAAGGCCGGGCTCTGATCCCAGGAGCCAGGTGAATAACATGTTTGTAGCCTGTCACACTGGGGGAAGGGAGGGGTGTCCCCGAGTGGCAGCACTGGGCACAGCAGTGGCACCAACTGCAGTGACCTCCTTCCAGTTCTAGGCAGGGTGTGATAGAAGTTGCCCGTGTCGATGAAGGATGGATGTATCACAGATCCCTGTTGTGTGCTGAAAGCTCTGGGACTAAAGCTGAGTGGGAAGTGTCACTGTCTAATACCATCCCAAGCCTTTGGATGATGCTTGCTGTGCAACAAAGCCATGGCTCCTGGTAGTACTTAAGCTTTGAAGTGTCCCTATTTATTATAATTCATTGGCTTCATAAAGTGTGCTAGAGGTAATACATAATCCAGGTCCTCACTGTTCAATATGTAATCCAATTTACTTTGAGAACCTGGTGTATTTTAGCAGGTAAAACACCAAAGATTCGTAACATTGCTGTCAGGAGGACTGTAGAAAAGTGATAAAGACTACTTAATCTTTATGTTTTATTTAAATGAGTGTGTATTTCTGTATAAGAGGGTACTGCTTGTTGTAAGAAAATCCTTTGGTAATAAAAGAGATTGTTTATGTGTGCAGTGCATAAATTTCCTTTTCCTTTAAAAGCACCAGTAATCAATGTTTTACAAAATCTTCTTGTGAAAGATAGAAGAATAAATACTAGCTGTATTTTAAAAGAAAGAAAAGAAAAGGGAGAAATATTGATGTAGCAAAGATCTGTGCCATGGATATCCAGGCAGTCACAGATATTGTGACTTACTGTAGGTGTTTGAGTCCATATGCTCTAAAGTATGTGTGCTTTAACTGGCAACTTACAATGTACCAGGTTGGTTCTACAGCAGGTCTTCCCTTGATTTTGCTCCTGTTTGTGGGCTGTTTGTAATCAGTCTCGACTGTAAGCCATGTGGAATGCTGGTCCCTAAAGAGCATGGAGTGCAGTGTTGCTTGCAGAAACGTGAGCTGGCTGAAATAATTGACTTAGTTTTCAAACCAAGGTGACCTACCTTTCTGGGAAATATCCTTTGGTGCGATAGAAATAATGTGACCTAAAGGGGGGGGTCTGTGTTATGGAGGAAGTCAGGCTTAATGTGGTCATAATCCCTTCTAGCAAAAAACAAGTTGAAAACTCGTTGCTAGTGTAAGGATAAAAATGGAGAACAGCATGATTTAATGCATGAATACAGACTACTACTTATACGCTTTGTACAGTGGTTATAGGCTACCCTTCTAGTTTATGACTAAATGTGAGCCTCCACTGAATGTGGTCAGATAAGTACAATGTAGTGTGATTTCTTCTTCAGCACAAATTGCATCAGGTAACTGTACCCCTTTTCCAGTAATTCCCTCTAGTGCATTGTATGTCCTTCCAGTAATATGATGCAAGAGCAATTGCCGGGCTCCCAGCCAGTTGTGGCTTTGTATTTGCTGGTTCCTGATACTACATATCACTGTTTTTCTTCTGCTAATGTCTCTGTTTTACAGAAAAGAAATAGAATATTGCGCAATTTTCTGGACCTTAGCCTTAGAATTCAAGTTTGCAAAAGAGGAAAAGTTGTGTCAAAGAAAATGAAGGGATTATCCCTCCCCTTTTCCCTTCTGCCTCCATGTATGGTTGCTCTAGAAATATGGCAGGTGTGTCTGATGGGACTGTTCCTCGATATATGCCACCTTGTGCTTGAGTGCCTTCAGGGTCGGGGCTGTCATCAGTTAGCCAAATGTTAATCCTATAAATTGTACCATGTGCTTAAAACCTTTGCTTTTAGTATTCTTAAAATGAGTATTTCTTCCCTTATTTCATTATGTAATCAGAAACCTGATGAAATAATGGGAAAAAACTTGCAATCAGTATAGACACGTGATTTGATGCCTGGGTAATTTACTGGCTCTTGCCCAAGAGCCAGTCTAATCTAAGGACTATGATTTTTGTTGCCTGTTCTGTTTCTATAGAAACTTGCAGTTACTTAAATGGTGTCTGAAAAGGTGCTTGCTATATGAAGAATTAATGAACTAATGAACAGTATTAAAATCCTGTTAATAGTTTTATTTTTTTAATTTTCATTTCTACTTCATGTAGAAATTCCTCAAAGATTATCAGAATGAACTGCTGTGGTTTCATTCTTGTTCTATCATATGTCTGTGTTACAACCCCCCCCAACCAAACAACGAATACCCAAACCCAAAAGACAACAACTGACCTAACAATGCAAAACAGAACAGTTCCTGAAGGAGAGCTGACAGGTGTAGCTGTGTGACTGCATGAGTAAATATTAATTGGTCTTAGTGTTAAAAAACCCACTTTTTTTTTAATATCACACACCTATCAAAATAGCTATTTCATTATATAAATAAAGTTTTACCAATAAACTGTCTGTTACAATCTTGGTAAGATAAACTTTGGTAAGATAGACTTTGATTTTTTCCATGGGATCTTCTGCAGTTATGTGAATTTTCATCCTTAAGCCTCACTACATGGTTATTTCTATGACCTGTTTCTGTTACTGAAAAGTCTCTGGGCAACACCTGCTTGCTGCACCACTGGAAAATATTCTTTGTTTTCTTTTCCTTCCCTACCTTCCATCTGTTGTTTCAGTGCTGGCTTGTCTCTTTTGTTGGTGTGTTGGTGTTACAGTGTTCTATTGGTTCTAGTGTTAAAGTGCTGTCCACTTTTCTTGAATACACTGCACTGTCTTGCAATGTTTGGCACAGGGGGATGTTCCTCTCCTGTCTCCCATATCCAAGGGAGAAGGAGGTAGGATAGGAGACTCTTCTGAGCTCGATGTTGCAGCACAAGTCAGTAGGTTTGTTGTGACTCCCTGGCCTTACCTGTGTATCCCAGTTTTCACAGCTGCAGTGCCCTCTTAGGACTAGGGGCAGAATTTGTTGGCAGGACCACCCACATGCCAACAAATTTGGAAATACAGCAAGAGGAGAGAAATAAGCAGAGAGTTAACAGTGTTTCTGTACCTCAGAGAAGATTGCATTTGGCCAGCATACAGCTTTAATTAGGTATTACATCATGCCTATTGCATATTTAGTACTGTCGGCAGTCATGAGAAGCTGAAAAGAGTAAAGAATCCTTGGCATAAGCCCTGCTGTGTTTGCAGCAAACCCAGATGATGAACACACTGTAGTGTCTGGCTTGGTCTGCACTCCAGCTGAGCAGTTCTCTTGAGCTTACTGGCAGCTTGTGAAGTGTAGGAGGATCTTTGCCCTTGGTTGAAGTAGACACGTGGTTTCTGGACCAGGGCCATACTGGGTTTGTGAAGCTCAAATGGAGAGTATATTTAGCAGGAAAAAAATTAATATAACATTATGACCTACTTCATTCTCCTGAGGGAGAAGGGCTGTTCAGAGGCAGCTTGTCGGTGTACACGAGTAATCGAAAGGTGTGACAGGTGAGGGTTTAAGGTGACAATAGGAGCAACTAAAGCTAGTTAGACTAATGAACACTGGGATATTTTACATTAATATTTTGTATTTGTATCCTGTGATTGGTAAAAAGCTTTGTAACACACCTTACTAATGACCTGATGTTGTGTCTGGACTTAAAATCCACTTTAGTACTGTGGTGAGTGTTCCTGCCTCTCATGCGGGAGACCAGAGGTTTGATTCTTGCCAGGGATGCAGTGGTGCCATTTAAGAGTTGGACTCGATGATCGTTGTGGGTCCCTTCCAGCTGAGAATATTCTGTGATTCTCTGACTTGTTTCTCATTTATTTTCCAATTCTTGCATTAAACGTGGTGGATATTAATGCATGAGGCAGAAAAAGGTTACAACTGATCTGGTCTGTGGAGATCTGTATAAAACAAAATACAAATAGAAAACGTAGAATGGGGAAATACAAAGTCACTGATAAGTGAAGTATTTCTAAGTATCAGTTTCAGTTCAGTTTTAAGGGAGCTACTGAGGTGGAAAATGAGTAGTGCTTTTATATTTTTATGATGCATAATGCAAATCTGAAAGAAGAAC
>WEKX01023779.1:0-22555 GCA_013390025.1 Pitta sordida
AAAAAAGTACTATTTCTCTTGTTCCCTAAGCCAGCAGCCTTCCCACATGCATTTAGGATGAGTGCACAGGATGGACAAATTCTGCCTTTCCCCTTTATTCTACCTCTTCCTCTCAGGACTGTCAGTAGAAAAGTTGATCAACATCATAAAAATAAAACAAAGTAATGTAAATAAATAATCAGCAAGAACACAGGTGACCACTGTGAACAAGAGCAGCATGAAACAGAAGAAACCAGACTCTCTTTAATGTTAGCAAGCCTTCCATGAGTGTTCTTTCCCCTTCATTCTGAAAGGCTCTGTTTCATTTCCATAAAAGAGAAATTTCTGAATATTCCTGATAGAGTCTATTCAGGAAAAAAGGCATTAATTAGACCTGTACTGTGCAAACAAAACAATTGCTTACCTTTTGACAAGGGACAGGAACATGTTTTTAAAGAGATGTCTGGAAAAGAGCTTCATCCCAGCAACATGGAATGTATACGACATACTGCAATCTAAATTTCCAGGGAGACAAAGTTCTTTGATAATAAAATGGGATAAGAAAATTATTTTTAAGCAAACTTTGTTTTCTGCTTGATTAGAAGAACATTTCACATTTATTACAAGGAGAAAATGTCTTAACATTTAAAGATGATAAAAAACCAGATTTAAGTTTACAAAGAAATACTGTGTTTAATTATAAAAGTAATTACTCCTTTTAGGTAGCAATACTTTAATGTTGCTTTGGAATGACAAGAATTTGTGTAGTCCTGTGTTTGCATATTAAGTTTGCCCCTTCTAAAAATTACTTGCTTGACTAGTATAGTGGTAAGTGTCCCCACCTGGTGTGTGGGAGACCTGGGTTCGATTCCTGCCAGGGAGACAGTGTTAAGAGTTGGACTTGATGATCCTTGTGGGTCCCTTCCAACTCAGAATATTCTGTGATTCTGTGACGATAACAAAAAATGCCATATAGAATATCTCAACCATTTCCATTGAAATATCAGGTGGCATATACATTTAATTTCTTAAATTAGTACAATGGTGTTTTTCAGAGAAATTTCTTTCAAAGTATTTTGTTGATAAACTATAACTTTTGTTACTGTTACTTTGCTGGCATAATCCTTCAAATCCATGTTTTCTTCTCTCTGTCTAGAACATTTTTACAAGTATTGTGCAGGTACCTGACATTTTTTTAAAAATAAAACCACAATGATTCTTCTAATTACAGTTATACTCCCTCATTTGCAAGGAACAGGTCATACTGGGGCTCTTGCAGAATGTCAAACGTCAAATTGACAAACACGTAGGTCATTAATATGCATGCAGGCCACGCCCATTGTACTACCCCCCCACCACTCTGGAGCACTGCGGACACTTTTCCGCTCCTCCCCAGAGGGTCTCTCAGCACAGAGGAGCAAAGGGAGCTGTTTCTGAACCCACTCTGACTCGGGAGACCCCCCTGAGAATCCCTGGGCTTCTCCGTGCTGCTGCGACTGTGCATGCTCGCAGCCCAAACACCACGCGCTGCTCCCCCCAAGCCTCCCCCTGCCGGCCCAGGTACTCATTCCTGCAGTGTCCCAGTTGGCCCTCTTCCACTTCGTGCTCCCTATATTGCAGCTTTACATCTTAGCAGCATGATTTTTCAGTGATGAAGGAGGCCCCTTTTCACAACTGTGCATGCATGACCTGGCATGCACAAATATTCACTTATTCATTCATGAGTATGCAAAAGAATATGCAAATCAACCCCCACGCTGTGCCTCATGGACTATGGGTGCACTGCTCTGCCCATGGTGAGCCACACTGGCCCGCTCTGCCCCTGCACTCCTAGCCATGCTGGCCCTCCTCTCCTCCCCTCGGCCCTGCTCTGGGCTGCACCAGCTCCCCCCTACACCCCGGGACTGCGCTGGCTCCCCTCGAGGCCATGCCAGTTCGCCCCACTCCCCTCAGGGCTGCCGGGACAGCAGAAAAGGGTTATTTCCGAGCATGGGATGGCTGCAGGCACCAGGAAGTGCAGGCACAAACACCAGTACACAGCAAGGCAGTGCCAAAATAGTGCCAGAGCTCTGGGGGAGCCGTGCAAGGGTGTGGGGCAAATTTGCATATTAATGAGCTGCCAATCAATGCGAAGGTGGGCTTCGCGGGACCTAAATAATACCGCACTACCGTGGTATAGAAGACCTGACTGTACTCAGAATGGTTGCATACTGTGTCAGTTTGTATAGGACTCGTGTTGAGCAGTCATTGTAATCATCAATATAGATGCTCTTGCATACGGATAAAACTGCTTGGCTGTCTTTTGGTGTGCCTGCCAACTTTGGCCTTATATAAGATATTCCTGAGGGTGGAAGTAGTGCCCTGTCATTTACTCATGGTAGAACGAGTAATTTAACAGTTGAAGCACTTAAGTAGATTGTGAAAAAGCTACATTCAACTACCTCTTTCCACAGAAAGTATGTCTCATCCTCTTTTTTTTCCTGGCATATACTATGACTGCCCTTGGCTCTCCTCTGTTGGTGCCATGAAGGTTTCCAGTTAAAGTTTCCTTTGCAGGGAGAAGGTTTGGGATCCAAACCTTGCTTAAAGGAAATCAATATGAAATATTAAAAAAAGCTGCTGGGAAAGTAACTAGACGCCTACTGGTCCCCTCTCATGGAGAGCATTACTCATCACATTAGAGTCATGCTTCTGAATGCGTTTCTGTCTTGCACAGTGAATATTCAATTATTCTGTGAAAAGTGGAATTGCAAGTAGTCCACTTGGAATATTGCTCTGAGGTTCATTTGCCAGTAAGCACCTAAAAGATAAGTACTGCAGTACATATTTTCATCTTGTTTCAATATCCAATAATCAATAGTTTTTATCACTAGGGACTCAACAATCATCATGTTATGCCCATAACATAAATCTAGAAAGAAATCTTATGAAGAGAGGGAAGTTATTATCAGGGAGATTGATTGATCTGTCTGTTAGTTCATATTTATTTAAAACCTATGCAAATTTTTTTTTTCTAGTGAAGAGTTTGCGATGTCACTTACATTGTGTATGCTACATCTGCACTAACATCATCATTGATATTTGAGATGAAAAAAATTAGGTTGAGCTGTAACACGCCCCTTTGAAATTTACATGTATTAGTCTTAAGATGCCCAGTTACCATAGTGATGAATATAATACAAATATATGTGTGCACATGTGTCTCAGAGAGAGAGAATTCAGTCATTTGTATCTCTTGTATCTCATAATTACCATTCACTATTCTTCAAATTTTTCCCATTTTTCTAATAATGTAAAAAACTTTGTTTATAAGTGCAGCAGCCATAGCAATTTCCTGCCACAGAGAAAGATACTGTGTCTGAAACACTTCTCCCTAACCCAGTGAAGTTCAGCAGCTCAAGTCCACAACCTTGAACTCCCACCAGGGATTTCTGAAATACCAGGGTGATGTGCTGACAGTGTATTGCCTTGCTTATCAAATGCAACATTACATGGATTTTCACCTCAAGACAGAAGGAGTCATGTACTCAATACTGGAGGCCACAGATGTATAAATTTACCATCAAGTCCATTTCCCTCAGGATGACACATTGCATTTTGCTTCCCTGTAAACAGAGGAATGCATTTAGAATAGCTTTTGGTAGTTATTGCGCCACACTAAGGGTAGAGCCCCTTGGAAACCTCTTCCCTCCCTCCGTGAATGCAACGTCTAAAATATTTTACCACTCTATATTGACAACAAAAATTTGTTTCATTTTACTCCATATAGTAAAGTAGCACATACCAATGAGGATGTGCTCCCCACCCCCATGAAACAACAACAAAAGGCTCTGATTTTTATGTTGTTTTTTTTCTCTCAAAACCAGTTTTGAAAATCTACATTTAAACAGCTAGTGAGTAACCCAGAAGAACAAGTCTCTTTACTGATACAATTTAAACTAGATCTTTCTAGGAATAATTTTTTTTTTCAAATTGACAAGAAGCAAGCATATCCTCAAAAAATATTAAAGACAGTGCAAGAAACTATAAATCAGTGAATTTAACAAGGCTTATGGAGAAAGTTCAGCTACCATAAGGAAGTGTGAAAGAACAGCTTGAAAATCAGTTTGATTAAGGATAACCAGCATAGATTCAGGCAGGGGAGGTCATGCTTAACTAACCTGCTGGAGTTCTTTGACGAGATTACTGCCAGTGTAGATAAGGGAAATTCAATAGATGTAGTCTACTTGTAAGCCTTTGACAAGGCACCACATCTGAGATTAATGGCTAAGAGAAATCATCATGAAAGCGAAGAAACTGTGGGATAGAAAACTAGCTGAAGTGTAGGCCATGAAGGGAAAATCTGGACAGTTTCTGAGGAGTCAGTGTTGGGCCTTCTGTTGTTCATGATGTCTGAATGTAAGGAGTGGGGTGTAGTTTGTAGCTTGTGTGAGATCTAAAAGCAGAGCAGGAAGTGCAGAGCAATGTGCTTGTGTTCTAAAGGTGCACTATCCTTTATATAACTTGTTTAGGAAAAATAAACTGAATTTGCTAGGAAGATTAGAATAATTAATATAGGAACACAAAGCCATAATAGAAAATACTCACTAAATAAAACAGTCTTCCAATGTGCTAAGCAAGACAACAAGTTGGGAATTACTAACGAAATAAACTGAAGTCAACAGCCCAGAGGAAAGCAGCATTTTAAAAGGTCAACAAGATGCAATGATCTTTTAGAACACAGAAAACATACTAAAGAAAACAAAGAATATTGTTAGTTTACACAAAACCATAATAAAATCATCTCTTGGACATGGTCTACAATGTTTCTAATAGAGGTTCAGGAAAAAAACCCCACAAATCATGCTGTGATTCATTGCAGGGAAGCAAGGGATATAAGGTTTTAATAATTGTGAGGAATGTTAAAGAAACTCAGGGTTTTTTTACTGCAAACTAAGAAAATATGGGATGCTTTCATTATAGTAAGACCCAGGGTTTCTAATCAAAATTAAGGTACTATTGTTTTAGGCATGCTAATGGATGACATCACCTTCCTGTGCCAAGAAGCTTGTAATAAAACAGCTTAACTGTACAGACAAGGGGGAAAAAGACACAAATAAAACAATAATTTATCCAAAGAAGGTCTGTGTCTGATGTAGGACTCATATTTCGTGACTCTTAGTTCAATATTTTATATAATGAGCTACATTATTTCTTTATAGGTATAAGGGTTTTACCTAGTATGAGGAAGAAAACGTAGGTGATTTCTTTTTTATTCATATATATAAACCTAGAAAATTCTTATTCTGCACTTATTCAGGGCTTAACCTTAGTCACTAATTCTACAGACCCCTACCTAAATCTGATAAAGCACCACCAGAACAAGAGGACATGACCTTATGGTATGCCAGGGGAGGTTTAGGCTGGATGTTAGGAAGAGCTTTTTCCCAGAGAGAGTGATCCCTCATTGCAATGGTCAGCCCAGGGCGGTCGTGGAGTTGCCATCCCTGGAGGTGTCTAAGAAAAGACTGGATGAAGAACTCAGTGACATGATAGGAGGCTTGGATGGAAGGAGTGTGGTGCTAGTGGTTCCACACTTGTGGGTCTGATCCCTGGGTGAGCATTTGCTTGGGAGTTGGACTAGATGATCCTGTGGGTCCCTTCCAAATCGGAGTGACCTGTGAACCCGTGAACTATATCCTACTCCCAAACCTTGATGTTATTCATTATATGATTCAGGCTCATGTAAAAGAATCCTGATCTTCCCATATAAACAAGTTTTCCTCAGAGTGAACTTTGCAATGGGAACATGAGTCAAGGAAAATTTGGTGACTTTAGTTGGTGACGGTTCTGAACTGACTCACCTCCTGTGTTAGGTGTAGTCATGTTGAGGAATTCACTGTGAATAGGGAAAGATGAAGGCAAGGCACTCCCAGGAACTTGGGTCAAGGACATTTTCTGTGTCTATCTCCTCTCGAGAATCCTGAACATAAACACAGGCAGGGACAGGGAACACAGCCTGACTATAGGGCTTGTTTCAGTTGGATGGAAACAATTAATGCAGTGGATTTGGGAGAGAATAATAGTATTCTACTGATCTGTTGTGGTTCTGTGGAAACTTTGGGACTCTAAAACACCCTATAAGGACACTTTTACACATGATATGTGGAAGTTATTGGAAAAAGGTCAAACATCATATACTGTAGTTTAGGTGCACAAGGTTGAGGCAGAAATATCTTTCAAGGTACTGAGTTGGGGACTCCTGTTCCAGTTAAACCCTCACCTTGTTTTCAGCAAAGAGGGTTCAGAAGTGCAGGGCAATGCCCCCCAAAGCCCATGAGATGGGCAGAGGCAGTGGTGCCAGCCACGGCCACACAGCACCTGAGGCCAGTGAGGAGGCTAGTGGCCAGGGATGCTGGTGATGAGGCTGGCAGGAAGGGAGGCCAGTGGGGCACCAGCAGCAAGGGAGGATGGCTCCTTTCTTCCCTCCCTGCTATGATGTGCAGAGTCAGAGAGTGCCTGCAGATGTGACTGCTGTCAAATGCAATGGCTTGATTCTTGCGCTTGACTTTACTATAGATACAACTGGAGTCCTTGAAATGATCTTTCTGAGGTATAAAGAAGTGCATTTTAAATTTTCTGATTAGATAATGACTAGTCCTTTTCTGAACCAAAAAGAAATCCAGGTTAACATCTTGCAGAACAGTTTTTATAGAACACTGACAGCAAAAGCTGTCTCTTTGAAAGAAGAAAATGAGTATATTTAGTTGATGCAAGGTGTTATAGTTGAGTCAAGAAGAGGCATACTATTTTCTATTTACCATCGTTCTCTATTTATTTATTCTGTTAACATTGAAGTCAAGCAAAACATTTTCTTTTCTTTATAAATGTCTAGAAAATATCACCTGTGCTAGGCAACTTATTAATCATTTGATGCTTAAAATACACAGGTTTTTAGATCTGCCTTAAATATTTATATAAAAACAGGTTAAAGGACTTTCAGGTCATGCTCCCCAACCATATTTACTCAAAAACAAAGTTGATAAATTGTTTACTTTGTCAAGACAGCACAGGTGTAATATCAGATGTCAAGTGAAGAGATCTATTATTTATTTCACAGCTTTCCTGGGTTTTCATTATTGAAATTATTTCAGAAATAAGCAGCTAAAAAACTTGTAAAAACCCAATGTCTTTATTAATTCATTTAAGTTTTGTAGCTCATAAAAGCAAAGGTATCACCACAGGGTCCAGAACGTAATGCAATCTTATAGTATTTCTGCATGTCAGAATTCCCATAATTTTCAAACATGATTGATGGCTGGCAAAGATTTATTGTGTATTTTACATGACCTATCCATACATGAAGTTTTATTTTAGAAACTACTTAAATTAATTGTCTCAGCTGTTCCTATTATTGAAAACAATTCCAACAGTTTCAGATACGTTGCACGCATATGAAATGTGTGACTTTTTTGTTTGAGAATAAAAAAAAAGCCACCTTAAAATGCTTCAAGTGGAGTTATTGCTTGTGTTTGGAAAAATACCACTATGACCCTGTCCATTTTTCCTGATGGATTTTATTAGGAAAACAGAACTTCACTGCATTTTATGTGACATCCTGGGTCAGATACCAAACAATCAAAAAGTACAAAAGATGAGATTCCAGAGGGAAAAGTGTATTTATCAACTTGTTATCTTTTCATACACATTTAGAGGTTAACTTACTGGATAACAAAGCAAACCTTTTGACTGCTCTCAACAGAGAACAGCAACAGTTTCCTATGGAGCTCGGTGGATATTGAACTACATTTTTTAAACATAGGATTTAATGGTTATAAAACGTTAATCCACCTGGGTGGCTTAGAGTATCAAAATCTTATTTTAAATGTGATTTGGACATTTAGAGTAAGTCTCATTGAAAGATTCAAGTGCTACAATGAGTGGAATCAAAAGACTCTTCCCCAGGCACCAGACTCCCTACATTTGTGTAAGGAGCATTAGATGTCTGAGAACAGTCCTAAACAGTAGTAGACTGAATGGGCAGTATCCAACAGACATCAATTAAAGAAAATTTTGGTGTATTGGAACACCAGAGATTCACACATCCTTTTTTTACAAGTCAGCTACAGAAACTTCCTCTGAATCAGGATGCCTAAATTGTTTTTTTTTTTAAACAGAAAACCAGTCAAGGTGACTTTTTAAAGGATTGTTTTCAGAAGAGGAGTGAATAATAGCATGGTCTGTAAACAAGGTTTATTAGTCACAGAATACTCCAAATGTGATTTCTTTTTGGAGTTTCTCATTGACATAGAAGTTACTCTAACAATTACTCTCTGGCATGTGGGTTGTGCTTTCTGCAAAAATATTTTCACTGTGCAGAAAAGAATACCCCAAAGCAGACCAGTATGTACTTGCAATACTCCCATGAGGACGACATGGTGCCTAGAGGTAAGGCTGCAGCAGAATAATCCTTTGCCCTCATACTAGTGATTATGTTGCATGGCTTTTACTCAGTTTTTCACAGAATCACAGACTAGTTTATGTTGGAAGAAACCTTAGAGATCATCTAATTCCAACTCTCCTGCCATGGGCAGGAAACCTTCCACTAGATCTGGCTGCTCACAGCCCCGTTCAGCCTGGCCTTAAACACTTCCAGGAATGGGGCATTCACAACTTCTCTAGGCAACTTGCTCCAGTGCCTCACCATGCTCACAGTCTTTAAAAGTTTTATTTCTTTTGATTCTATGATCTGCCATATAGTATTGATTTTATGAATCTTCATTGTTATTTTTTCTATGTTTATACAATATCAGCATAGGTTGTTAATAAATAAAGAATATTGACGTCTTACCACCATTCCAATGGGTGTTAATATTGCAAATAAATGTGTGTAATTGCAAATAATATGCTCACTTGTTATCAGTGACTCAATATCATGTATTAACAATAGTTTGCTTTATATATATCAGGCCAGTTAAACATTTTTATGGCATCTACTTTTTTCTGCTTATCTTTATATAAGGGGAATAAAAAGCCTAAGCAAAAATCTGAGGTGGAAGCTTCTAAAGCACAACAAGCTATCTTATGATTTTAGCAGAAATACATAATTAAAAATCCTTTCACAAATTCAAGATGGATTTTTTCTTTCTCCACATTACAATTCTTACCAGTTGCTACACTTCCTTATACTGGAAAAAGAACTGTGTCACTGATTCAAGTTTTTTTACACTGATTCAAGTTTTCTGGAGCCCAGCCTATTTTCTGTAAAGAAAAATAATTGTTGCTTCATCTCCAGTTTCCTCTTTCCAGCCAAAGAAACAACGGCCTTGAGGAGTGCGAGTGGTCTGTACTGTGATGATCTGTATGCTTACCACTAATTACTGTATTTGTAATTTCTGACCATATGAGCCTTGCCAAGGAGTGAATTACAGTCTTTTGAGTAAGACTGTAATTCACTCCTTGGCATTATAACATTAATATCTATAAGCCATCCCCCCAGCTTGTACAGCCAGTAGAAACGGTAGAGATAGTACCTTACCAAGCACTCCCATTAAGCACATAGTACTACTACAGTCAGCCCTTTTCCACTTCGTACGCCCCATTTGGTGGCTTCACATCTTAGCAACATGATTTTTCAGTGTTTAAGGAGACGTCTTCGCAACTGCACATGAGCGACCTGACACATGTGAATATTCAATTAAGCAGTCATGAACATGTAAATCAACCCGCACAGCTGCAGCGGCGGCAGCTCCGCTCTGGGTGGGGCGGGTGTGACGGCGGCTCCGCTCCTCAGGCACCTGCCCCACTCCAAGAGAGGAAGCTTCATGCAGTTATGAAAGATTTACACACTCTCAGGTTAGACGTGGTGTCAGAGACTTTCCTGAATGACTCTCTGAGTCGTACTTGTCTATCCCAAGTATGGAGAGACCACAACTGTCCACCCGAAGAGACACCGTGACAGTGGCACGGGCGGCTCCCCTGCACCATTCTCTCTGGCTGAGTGGAAAAGGGGTTTTTCCTAGCGTGGGGTGGCTGTGGGCGCTGGGAAACACTGACACAAACACCGACACACAGCAGGGCAGTGCCAAAAGAGCGCTGGAGTGCCAGAGGGCTGTGTGAGGGTGCAGGGCAAGTTTGCATATTAATGAGCTGCCAATCAACGTGGAAGGAGGGCTTCACGGGAGATGAATAAGACCACGGTTCCATGGTATAGGAGACCTGACTGTATATGATTGCCTTTTATGCTTCTCTTGTATTAACCCTTCAGTCACTCTAACAAG
Organism: Pitta sordida; assembly: GCA_013390025.1. Classification (NCBI taxonomy): domain Eukaryota; kingdom Metazoa; phylum Chordata; class Aves; order Passeriformes; family Pittidae; genus Pitta; species Pitta sordida. The sequence continues at coordinate 10,239 of WEKX01023779.1, forward strand.
TACATTTGAACAGAGAGTGATGATTTTGACGGTGCTGCATAGAACAATAATGTAGAAAATCTAAAAATGCCAGAATGAAAGCAGCATGTAATATTGATGCTCTACTTTTATCCTGTCACTTAAGAGAAATCAGAAATGATCATGCCTTTTTTTAATTCATTGTTCTGAATACATTAGCAGGCTCATGTTGATTTTTCTGCACTTAAAATAAATGAAATAATAATTATTATTATTGTTAACAATTGTAAACAACAACTGATATTAACAATTGTTAACAACAACTGATGCCAGGTGAACTCATTTAATGTATCATAAGGAATTCAGTCAGTACTCATTGCAATAGAGCTGATCATAAAGAATTCATTTGATATTCATATGGATGTCAGAGGTGTGTCCATAGGACTTATGCCAACTGCAATTTTAGATTCCTTTAATGGATACTTACACGAAGATTGGTTTTGAAAGGATCTCCTACCACTTCCCACCTGAGGTTTAATTTTGGCTATATGGAAGTAGAGCTCAAAATATGTGGGGAGTTGTACATCAAGCTCTTTAACAATTAACAGTTTTCATTTTTCACATTTTCTAGTGCTCAGATTCTGAAGCCTGTATGTTTAGCAATAGATCAGCCATGGAACTCCATGGAGCATAGATCCATTGTCAGACATGCTTCTGCTTCTGCTGAGACTCAACAGTTTTAAATATTTGTGGCATCTCTTTCAATAACAGAACAGCATACTTACAAAAAAAATATGGGGCTAAATTGTGCAAAAGGGGGAAAATGTGTATTTTTTACTATTCACTATTAAGTGATTCAGAGTGTACTAAAACTGTGTAGATTAAACACGAAAATAATCAGACTAAAGGTGTCTCAGTGCCCTGAGATGGATGACTATGTCTGCGAGAACAATCAACTCCCAGTTAATCCTCAAATTATGAGGGATCTGCTGCTCCAACTGGATCCCTACAAATCTATGGATCCTGATGTGATTAATCCCAGAACTGTCAAAGAGTTGGCTAATATCATCACACAACCTCTCTGGATGATTTTTCACTAGTCTTGGAAATCTGTAGAGGTCCCAGCTGAATGCAAGCTGGTGAACATTGTCCTGATTTGCAAGAGGGGAAAGAAGGGGTACCCTGGAACCTACACAACTCCTAGTTTCACTTCAGTACCTGGTAAAGTTATGGAGAAGATTATTATGGGAGGTATTGAAAAATACCTGAAAGACAACACAGTCATTGATCACAGCCACTATGTCTTCATGAGAGGAAAGTCAGGCTTACCAAACTTGATTCCCTTTTATGAGAAGGTAACACACCTAGCTGATCAAGGGAAGCCAATTGATGCAATCTTTCTGGATTTCAGTAAAGCTTTCTATACTGTCTCTCCCAGGGTCCTTCTGGACAAAACGTCCAGCACACAGCTGGATAAACATGTCATGTGGTGGTTGAGCAATTGTCTCATGAGTTGATCACAAAGGATAATAGTGAATGGGGTGACATCAGACTGGGAGCTCATTACTAGTGAGGTTCCAGAGGGCCCCACCTTAGGCCCTGTGCTCTTCAACATCTTCATAAATGCCTTGGATACAGGACTGGAAGGCATACAAAGCAAGGTGACACAAAACTGGAAGGAGCTGTTGACTCCCTCAGAGGCAGGGAGGCCCTGCATAGAGACCTCAACAAATCAGAGGACTAGGCAATCATCAATCGTATGAAGTTCAAAAAGGGGAATTGCTGGATTCTGCACTTGGGATGGAACAATCCTGGATGTATGTACAGTCTGAGGAATGAGACGGTGGAAAGAAATGCTGCAGAAGAGGGACCTGAGGGTCCTGATCAATGGCAAGTTGAATATGAGTCAGCAGTGCCCTGGCAGCCAGGAGGGCCAACCGTGTCCTGGGGTCATCAGGCAGAGCATCACCAGCTGGTTGAGGATGGAGATTGTCCTGCCACGCTCTGCACTGGTGTGGCCTCACCTTGAATATTGTGGCAGTTTAGGGCCACAGTATAAGAAAGATTAAGCTATTAGAGAGTGTCCAAAGTAGGGTAATGAAGATGGTGAAGGGCCATGAGGGGAAGCCATATGAAGATCAGCTGAGGGCACTTGGTCTGTTCAGCCTCGAGGAGACTGAGTGGAGACCTCATTGCAGTTATGGCTTCTTCATGAGGAGAAGAGGAGGGGCAGGCACTGATCTCTTCACCCTTGTGACCAGTGACAGGACCCAAGGGAATGGCCTGAAGCTGTGTCAGGGGAGGTTTAGATTCAATATTAGGAAAAGGTTCTTCACCCAGAGAGTGTTTGGATACTGGAACAGGCTACCCAGGAGTGGTCACAGTACAAAGCCTGAAAGAGTTTTAAGAAGCATTTGGATAATATTGTCAGGCACATGTGTGACTGTTGGGTATGGTCCTAGTGATCCTTTCTGGTCTCTTCCAACTCAGCATATTTTGTTATTCTGTGAAAAAATATTCACAACTGTATTGATAAATCATATTTCCTTATCTTAACACAAAAGATACCTGATATGAGACATAAATATGTGTAATAAAGCCTTCTGTATATGTATGATGAACAGCAGTGCTTTTAATATTAAAAGTGAATCCATATGGGTCATTTGGCATATAAAATATTAACTTTTATAGCAAGAATGCAAATGAGAGTTTCAGCACTAATTATAGCTGCAGATCCCACTCAGAAATGAGCCTGTATGTGACTAATGATTTAGGAAAAATGAAGAAAAGGCCTGCTTCTCTCAAGAGGCAGCATATCTTAGCTCCCTCTTCTCTCTTTGGAACCCTTCAAAATTCTCAGCATGTGTCAGTACAGTACCTAATGTGTATGCTGCTTCCAGGAACTGGCTTCCAAAGACAGGTCACCAGCTCCATGTTTTTATGGCTATTTTAATGTAAATGTATCTAGAGGAAGTTGTTTCATATTTATTCAAAACAATGTTATTTCAGGAGATATTTTATAAACTATTATTTTAATTGGCTCTTCCAAAGATTGCATTTCTATTTCTTTCATTAACGAGATAAAAACCCTGGGGTTTGATATAGGAAGGTATAATTGAATCTTTCACAATATTTTTCCTTCATCAGTTTTTTGCACAAAAGAATGTGTTGTTTAAAAAAACAATTAAAAATCTAGCTTTTGTCATTATTTTTTCCTTCTGTGTGCAATCCACTGACAAACATGTATCCAATTGAGACAGTTGTGATAACTCTTATCTAGATCTGTCATTGTTATTCCTGAAATGGCCAGAGAAGTCACTGTAAAGTAAAATGGAACTGTCAATTCTGGTTGAAGAAGTAGTATGGCTTCTTATGATAACTTCCAGTGAAAAAACTCCTCTTACCTCTACTTACTGCAATTCTGCATGTACAAATAATCTCTAATAAGTTCATGTATTTTTCAGTTTTATTATCCTTTATTGTAGAAAAGTTTAGATAAAGCATGACTAAGAAATATGCTGTTAGAAATAGGATAATGAAACAATTATTGGATAATACCATAGGTATTTCTGACTACCATATAACTAGGTTTTAATAATAGCACACATACAATTAAACTAGAAAATTATTAATATTGTGACTTATTGCCAATCTGTAGCAGAAAGGAAGAAGTTTTATTAAAATTCAATTAAGGAAATTTTAACCTGAGTTTCTCTGATATAGTAATAAATTCTTTTTGTTTCAATGCTGCTAGCCAATGTCTCTAAGGTTAAGTAATGTCTTATGCAGAAATCTAGGAATCCAGGTGTTCATAAAAGGGCATAACTGTGGATATAATGCAAATTTCAAAGGATGTTGAATTTGTAATACTGCTGCTTAATCAGATATGTGAGGAAGTGTCAGCATTTCTGAGGTGTTCACATTACCTGTGAGGATGGGGCAAGAGAAGATGAAAGTGAAAATATTATCTTCTTAATTCAGTTACTCTTGAAAAGATCAATAGTTTTTGAAATGTGAACCTCATTTTTGAGAAGTGTCTTGATGTACATTATTGGAAACACTCTTGTGATGTGTAGAAAAACTGGCATGAGTTCTTTACTAGAAAATTACTAAATCACCTTCCAGTCTGCCTTAATAAATTACTGCAAGGCTCATTTAGTATAAATTTTTAGACTTCATCAAGGTGTGTCTACTATAGCCACACAAATACATGTAGCAATTTCATCACAAATAATTGTCTTGGCAAACAACTGAATTCTGACTGAGTGTACACAATTTGTCTAGATAATTAGATTTTTTGCTTTTAATGTAATTTTCCTAATTTATGTAATTTATGTAAATTTGTGTTTTTTCCTGTTGCATTGAGTACCTTAAAAAAATATAATTGGGAATGGATTGTTTCATTAAAATAAAACTATATGCATCCAAACTGCATGCATTTAAAAGATTAGTTAGTTCATTTGCATGTTATCCAAGTCAGTGGATTGAGTTGCTCTGAGGTGAGATAGTCCAATCTCCACTAAAACAGAGGGTCATATTCTTCCTCTTTTTTCCTTTCACTGACAGGGAGGTTAGGAACAGGTGAAAGGAGTTCAACAAAGATTTTGTTTCCCTTTTCCTAAAAGAATTTTGTTTTTATATATTACTAAGCATATAGCAGGTCTGGCAGTAATATTCAATATTCGTGTTAAATAATATCAACCTATTCAAAATAATATTCAACAATATAAAATATTTGTGTAATACATGATGATATAAAATGCAGAAAAATAGTTAAATGAATTAGAGGTTTAAGCTTTGTGCAGCCTTTCCATTATGTAAAAAAATGAATGTTGATGTGGGCTCTGAGGGCAAGATTTTTAGAGGTTTCAAATGCCCATGTCTTGAGTTGCATTGTGTTAAGCTATCAAAAAATCTCACAAATGCATAAGCATTGTTCAGGACTTTCTGACAAGTGAGGAACTTCAACGTTTATCCACTTGTGCATTCAAAAGGACATCCAAAGTATTTGCAAACATGACATTTAAAATTATAAATTATTAATTTATTTACTGAAATGTATTCAAGGCCTTTAGACCAGTGGCCTAAAGTCAGATAAAAATTTCCTTAAAGAAAATCTCATAAAATTATATAAATTGATTCAAATGTAATTAATATCAATTCCAAATGTACATTGATTTGTGGCATACCGAGTTACGAGGCTAGATACATAAAGGAAGTAAATTCCTAATCACTGTTTGAGATTGGTATTTGTTCAATAGCTTGGAGACATCTGCATCTCCAGGCTGAATTTGTTATTTAATATCAAGTGGGAAATCTGCACATATAATTGACTTGCCAGTATGAGTTAAATTCCTAGGGATTAGGATCTGCAAACTGATTTTGAATATGTAGATCAAATTTGGTGTAAATGTCCCATGTCTGAAAGACTGTGCAAGATAAGCAAGCCTCTGTTTTCAATATGAACGCACATAATTTATTTATGCTAATGTCAATATTTCTATATGGATTGGAAAATTAATTATCATGCTTGATCATTATTAGATTGATATTTTCCTCAGAATAGAGCAAACAAGTGCACAGAGCTATGATACCATTAAACTTTGCAATATCCTCTAGCCTATAAATAGTTAAGGTGTATGCTTCAATTTGTAGGCATCATCTGCTCGATTCTAGGGGGTCAAGTAATTTAGAAACATAACCCTGGGAAATTTAACTCAAAGATCGACTTTCCAGTGGGAGACTATTTTTGCTTTATAAACAGTCACATCAGTTGTGGTATGATAGAACTAGCACCACCAGAAAACCTGTTTATATGCCTCTAACTGGAAAACGTACAAATTCACATAGGCAATGTTAAATGTTAAATAGAAGCATACAGAGGAGCACAATATAAGAATATACAGCAACACTAATGATGGTTTTATAAAACCTTTGGTTTTGCTCCAAATCACTTCCATTTAATTCACTTTCTACCAGTAGCAGTGTCGTTGTTGACTGAAATTGTAAATTGTCATGCAGTATAGCCCTTTCTCTTCATTGTTTTTGGGTTTTTTTAAGCATATTTCATAATCAGACTCATGAATCCTTACTAACCAAACATTAGGGACTCTTGAAGACTGCTCCTTTCCGTACCTGAAGGCCTTGAAAACTCTGTCAATCACTTATCTTGCCTTTTCCCACTTGATTTTGATTGTGAGTTTGAGTGTTACACTAAAGATCTGAGTATTAGTACTGCAGCTTTACTTTTGCTCTTTCTTTCCTTTCTTCCAGCAGTTACATATTCACAGGAAGGTAGTAAACATGCCTTCTCGATTGTGGGTGGTATCAGCATGCCTATGTACTTCTGATGGAGTCTTGTCAGAATGCCAGATCTTTGCCCAGCTGCGGGTTGAATTGGCAATTTTTTAGGAATCTGTGTGATATGAGTAAAATGAAGTGTATTACAGCTGTCCTCATCTTAATACAGAGGAATAATCAGCAAAACTTGCAGCAGGTCCCAGCATGTGACAGCTCTGATCGAGACTGAGTATCACATGCTGTGATATGAGATAGGCTGCATCTTCTTATTAGTAATAAGCTTAGCTTCAAACTGAATCTGATCTTGAAATTACAGAAAGCAAAACAGGTAGTCAGGAGCCTAGGATACCATTCTTTATACAGTCACAGACTTTTTGTCTATGAAATCCTGTTGGACAGGATATTGAGATTTACAGCACTGAGATATACATCTTAGATTTTCAATGGCCTGTTTGAGATTTTGCTGTCCTGACTTCTAGATGCCCAAGGCACCATTTCAGCAATAAAATACCAAAGTCTAAAGACAAAACTTAGCTGTCTGAAGCCAGGCATCTGTAAATAGAAGCAGCAAAACATTGGCCGTTAAAGCAAAGATGTTAGCCTTATTTATCGGTTTCCTCCTCCACTCAAAAAGAAACCAAACAAAATGCTTATGTTCTCTGCAAGAATGTGATTAAATCACGTTCATCTATATTTATTTTGTTACTATCAATAGTGGTATGGAAGATTTATAGCCATTTAAAACTTGTGGCACCTCTTAGTAATGCTTCATGAAAGGTGTTGCTAATTTTGCAGTATTTCCTTTGTACCTGTTTCTGTGAATGGTTACAAGTCAGACAGATGATACACTGAACATCAAAAAGCAAAACAGTGATGTTGATAAAGATAGCTGAGCCCTAATGATTATCTTCAAGGAAGATACATACCTCAGCAATGCTGATTAGTGTGACTTTTATCATACCAGAATATCTAGAATCACAGAAAGGAAAAAACACAGGAGATGTGAGGTGACTGACTATGGTTTTGACAGACAAGGAGCTGTTTAGAAAGTTCAGTCCCCAAACAGGAAACCATAGAAAATAATCTAAAGATATGTTAATGAAGTGTGTCATGCAAGATATGCAGGTAATGTATCTATGAATAAACAATTTTTTGACTATGTACCTATATTTTTCCTCACAGACAGCAAAGTTTCTTACACTTCAACAGATGGAAAGTGTTTTGCTAGCAACAGACATTCAGAGTCCTCAAATGAAAACCAGATTTTGCTGTTTATTATGTTTCCTAGAAAAGAGATTCAGAACAATGTAATCTGAAAGTATTTTAAAGTGACTTTTCCACAGCTGTCTTAGCTGATAGTATAGGACAGATAGTGCGACACAGGCCGGAATACTTCTTTCACAACTGTATTAGCTAAGGGCTTTAAAAACAGCAGTGATGCAACCTTGTAGAAAAAGTAAACAAAAAAGGACAAGCTTTCTACCCCTGGCTAGGTACCACCTTTGAGCTGCTGTGGCAGGGGAGTGAGAAGGAAAGAGAACGGAAAAATCTTAGTCAGATCTTTCTTCAGCACCTGCTTCTATTGAGTGCCGTGCTGGGTAAGCTAATTGCCATGCCTACCATTGCCTATCAACTTCCCTCAGGTGCGTGTGCAAAGAAAGGGGCAGGCCAACTTCCACTTTTCTGGTGTCAAAATCATGCTGACAAACTGAGTCATCAGCTACTTGCTTTGTTAACACACTCTTGTTGAGCAGTTAAAGTAAAATCCTTACTGTAATACTTACTGCAAGTAGCTAAAACAAAGGATATGTTGCCAAGCTGATAAAGTGCTGCCACCCTAATTAGACAAATAAGATGTCAGACTTGTGAAAGATATGATACATCATGAATAGGGATATTTAAAATTAGGTTGTATCTAATTACTTTTTAATTTCTATTTGCATTTTAATGAAGATTGAGCTTAATGAGATAAATAGCAGAGAGATTTTTGTATTGAAAATGCACTTGAATTTTCTGTATGTCTCAGATTAGATTTTCAGTGGTTTAGGATACCTGAAGTAAGATAAGTACCTGAATTTTTTTAATAAATGCATTAAGCATTTATCTACCGTGGGTGTCTCCACTGAATCTAAAATTTGAAAAATACTAGTCTTCTTGCATTCTTCTGGGTCTAAATGCCTTCAGGAAATTATCCTGATTTCTAGAAATGCTGAATACAGACAACATGGTCTAGATGGTGGGAGGCTTGGATGGATGGAGCGTGGCGCACGTGGTTCCACACTTGTGGGCCTGATCCCTGGGTGGGCGTTCGCTTGGGAGTTGGACTAGTTGATCCTGTGGGTCCCTTCCAACTCAGAATAACCTGTGAACCTGTGAACAGAATCCAGAATTGAAGGGAAACATGATTTGGCTTTAACAATTCCATTAGCCAGTTTCTCAGTATATGAATATTGTCAATATTATGTAACAATGTGTGCTGCTTGGGAAAAGGCTGCTTTGGGGTTTGTTTTTTTGTTTTGTTTTTTGTTTGTTTCTTTTGTGTTTTTTAATGGCAATAATTCTAAATATCTTTATTGTTGTCATTTTGATTAAAACATGATTAATTTGTCTATTTAGCATGCAGTGAACAGATGAATGTACTATATGGTGACTAGAATGCTGCTGAAGGAATGGTAGCATAGATACATCACTAAATTTTAACATATGTCTACTTATATAATGTTCATTTGAACTCTGGTACTTCTGGGAACATGCTGGTGTTGCACCTTCTCTGTCCTCCTATGGTTTTCTAACAACATGCTCATTGCGTATTAATAGTCCTTTGAAAGCTCGTTGTACCTTAATCATCCTTAAAAGTATGACATTGTCTACTACAGGCTGCTTCTTTATATGGTCAGGCTGCCTATGCTGTAATGAATTTGTATCACATTTCTCATTTGGTAAAAACTTGCCCATACACTGCTAAAAAGTCATTTAAGTACTGAGCATATTACAGACAAGTGATGACATTCAGTGTCAGCCTCTCAAGTATTAAACGAATTTAAAAGGGAGGTGCACTCCAATACACTGGACTTCACCAGGAAAAGACAAAGAGACAGATTTTCAGACATTCTGTAGTCACCACCTACAAATAGCAAAAACCCAAATTTTTTTACAGTAATTAAAAAATTTAATATAGACTGATAATGAAAAATATGAGTAACTCCAGTACTGCTCCCACTTTCATTTTGCAGATGCTAATTTAATTCCCATTACTCCTGCAGCAGTTGGTATTTCCCTCGCAGAGCTGTTGGCTAGACTCTTCTCCAAGAATAGGGAGTTTGCTTATTGTTAAAAAGTAAACAAACAAACAAAAAACCCAAACCAAAATGTTCTACACCAGCTCTTCTAGCACAAAATCATAGAATCATCAAAGTTGGAAAAGATCTCAAGATCAATGAGTCCAACCACTAACCTAACACCGCTGTGTTAACCACTAAATGCTATCGCCAGGTGCCACATCCACGTCTCTTGAACATGTTCAAGATGTTCCAGGGATGGTGACTCAATCACTTTCCTGAGCAGCCTCTTTGAACACCTGACCACCATTTTAGTGAAGAAATTCTTCATAATATCTAATGTAAACCTTCCCTGTTGCAATTTGAGGCCATTTCCTCTTGTCCTGTTGCTTGTTACATGGGAGAAGAAACTGACCCCTGCCTCATTTCAACTTCCTTGTAGGGAGCAATAAATTCTCCCCTGAGCTTCCTTTACTCCAGGCTGAACAATCCCACCCTCATCAGATGTTCCTCGTGTGAAAACAAGCTCTCAGCACAGTTAACCTTGCTATGCTGTCTCACTTAAATTTGTTAAATAAAAACAATTATTTACTTACTATACAGAGTGAGACTCCCCCATTTTTGACACTCATAAGAGTTGTGCTCCAGACCCTTCACCAGCTCCATTGTCCTTCTCTGGACAAGCTCTAGCACATCAATATTATTATGTAGTGAGGGGCCCAAGGCTGAACACAGGGTTTCAGGTGTGGTACCACACTACTGAGAAAAAGGGGAGGATCACAGCCCTGGTCCTGCTGGCCACACTACTGTTGATAGAGGCCAGGATGCCATTTAGCTTCTTGAGCACTTGGGCACACTGTTGGCTCATGTTCAGCGGCTATGAACCAGCACCACCAGGTCCTTTTTGACTGGGCTGTAGTGCCACATGGGGCTCTGGTGACCCAAGTGCAAAATAGTGAATGCACTGGGATGTAAACTAAAAGGTGGGAGCTGATCCTCTTTAATGTAAATATAATTTAAGACATTCTACCTTATAATGATTTAGCAAAAAAAGAGGTCTGTCTTCATAGTCAAAAGTAGTTAATTGAAGCATTTGAATAAATGCTATTTAAATTTTAACATGGTTATAAGTTCTGAAACATTAAGGTTATCCTGTATTTAAATCTAACCTGTAGTTATGTAAACATATAGTCTCCAAACTGAAGTAAACCACAAGTTGCATTTATCTAATTAGAACTTCTGGAGTGCCTCACCAGTGGAGCAGAATTTTCATACTTTTCAAAAAGGTAGAATATTTACAAATATAAATTTATTATACTCTTCTTTCTGTTCTGCATAGCAGTCTTTCATGCAGTGAAATACAATAGCATACTTCCTGTAATTCTTCCACATAGTTCTGATGCTTATTGACTTCCTAAAGCATAACTGGGTCTGCTTAGTGAATGACAAAATTAACTTCTGAGCAAATCTTCCCAAGGCACCAGTTTTAAAAAAATAAATATTCTCAGGATGCAGTTTAACATAGTTAGAAATCATGTTGTTGGATTAATATGTCAATAATCAATGTAAATGGCCTGTTGTTTTTCAATAAATACTTTCTTGCAATAAATAAATTACTTTTCATGTGCTCCTAAGTTTATTAGAGCTTAGGGTATGGATGTATCTGGGATTTAATTCTGTTCAATATTTATTGGTTAGTTATACTACTCAAGTGTTATTATTTTCTTTTCTTTTGTTTGAATGTTTTGAGAATGACAGGTTTTTGTTTATTCCAGCTCCTGCATTGCATAACATTGTCAGTTTGCTTTCCCTGTCAATAGGGCTCCTCATTCTGCTTTTGCAGAGGTCGTGCATTACAGCTGCAAAGGTGAACTCTCTCCTTATTTTGCTTATAGTATCGAATTGCAATTTAAATCAATTTGCCTTTCAGTGACACAGCATTTATTTAGCTGATCTGACAAAAACCCGCCACCTCCTCCCTGCTCCTCCCGCGAAAAAAAAACCCACCAAAAAAACCCAGAGGAGGAAGGACAATGTCTTGCACATACATCGGGCACATTTGTCATCTGTTTATGTGAACCTTTGCATTAACTTGAACCATAAATGCCTATGCACGAATTTACTTAACCAGTTTATAAAACCTGATGCTGGTATAATAATACTTCAAGCTTAATATTGGAGGCAATTCTCACTGGAGTAATGCTGTTCTGGCTCAGCTGAGCTATGCACATCACACTGGAAGGCACTATGCAGTTGTTCAGCCTCCTAAGAGACAACTGAGTAGGTGGCTTAGTAAACTTGGATCTAATCAAAACAAAAGGTGTTGTAAGTCAGCCAAATGTAAAATTACCTATTGGAGCAGGGAAAGAAAATTATAGTTACTGAATGCAGAACTAACAGTCAGGTTTGTGTCTCTGGTTCCATTTTTTTTTTTTTTTTTTTTTTAATATGCCTTACTAAGTGTAGTTAAAGTAGGGGTTGCTCCTTTCCTTGCAGAACTACTGAGCACAATCAGGGAAAGAAACCTGTAGGGTTGGAGAGATGCTAGGGAAAATCACAGAATACAGAATACTCTTGAGCTGGAAGGGACCCACAAGGATCATCGAGTCCAACTCTTAAACAGCACCACTGCCTCCCTATGCCTGGAGTTGGGAGACTGCAGCTCCAAGAAAACATGAGAAATTTTGATGAGGGATGTGTTATGGTTTAGGGGTTTTTCTGCTGCTCTGGTAGCGAGGGGGTTAACAGCTCAGTTCTTGCCTAAGCTTTCCGTGCTGCCAG
>WEKX01023779.1:24173-38047 GCA_013390025.1 Pitta sordida
TTGCCTTGCTTCTTTTGCCTGTGACCAGTTTTATTTTATTTTCCAGTTTTATTTTCCAGTTTGTTTTTTTTAGTTTTCTCCTTCAGGAGAAGTTGGGGTGGGTCTCTGGCATCCAGCCAGGGTCAAACCACGACAGGATGAAAAGCAGATACCAGGTTGCCAAGATGATGAAAGAAATTTCCTGCAACCATGGAGAAGTGAGATGCAAGTCAGATGCACTGTGGAAAGTCAGTCATTTGAGTAAAACAAAGACTTGGTGCCAGAAAGAGTCTGCAAAGGACTAGAACAGGATAGAAGTTTATTAACTCCCTTTATAGCTATTCTACTTAGAGTTATGTCTGCTTACAAAATTTGGGAATCTAGACTATGTAATTTTAAAGCTTGACTGGCTTTTTGTTTGGGTTTGGTATTTTTTTCAGTTTAAAAGCCTTTGTTCTTCTTTGGGTAGTTCGCTCTAGGAAAAGGTCTGGTAAGATCCACCTTAAACATTTTGCAAATCTTAGATCCCACTGCATAGACAGTTAGCTGAAAGGACTGACTGAAATCTGATGAAAAGAGAATCAATCAGGGAGGTGGTGGAGTTGCCATCCCTGGAGGTGTTTAAGAGAAGACTCGATGAGGAGCTCAGTGACATGGTCTAGATGGTGGGAGGCTTGGATGGATGGAGCATGGTGCCCGTGGTTCCACACTTGTGGGTCTGATCCCTGGGTAGGCATTCACTTGGGAGTTGCACTAGATGATCCTATGGGTCCCTTCCAACTCAGAATAACCTGTGAACCTGTGAACCTCCCGGTACACAAGTGCTATTGACAATTACAGGGTTGGTTTGCTCAGGGGTAACAAATTGGAACAGGGAAATAAATAAAATTGGTAGAATATAATGGAAAATAGCAACAAAACTTCTCTGAAGTAAATATCCATGTGACAGACTCAATGACCTTTGCCCATGTATTACCATAAAGAATTAGTTATGATGTCTTCCATGGCATCGTGTCGTATGCCATGCTAAATGACTCTTTTTGTGCTAAAACTGAAAGGCCTAAGGAGAACCACTGTTTGAAAGCTGAAACCAAGAAAAAAATTAAAAATTAGGACTACATTTTTAAGTCTATAGTTATTAATCATGGGAACAAACTACCTATGGAATTATTTGAGTCCCCATTTCCTATATTTCAGATCAACATAGTGTCTGAAAAATAATACCTGGGAAACCCAAGATGTTAAAAAATATCTGGACTCATACTATTTGATTTATTAAGGAAAAAAAAAAAGACTAGAATGAAATAAGTATAATATTAGTAACATAGCAGGACAGATTACAAGATTTCGTAGTCCAGACTACTTCCAAAATGTAGAATCTTTAGGAGTTCAATTACTATAAAACACAAAATACTACCTTTGCTACTCAGATTGTCTTGAAGCCTTTGTAGAGACTCCAAGGTCAAGAGTTTACAAAAAGATCTTTTCATATTTACTTATAGTTTACTTGCATACATTCAGTATCTTCAAATGAAAGTAAGAAGCTTTGTATCACTGTTAGTACATATTTTTCCATAATCCTGAACCCTCTGTATAGGCTTCAGGCAAAGCAGGAAATGGAAAAGTCTTAACTGCAGCAGTAGCCAGGTTAATGGCACCTCTCCATAGTCTCCTCTTGTGAAGAAAAAAAAAAATCACATTATGCGCAAGAGTAATCTGGAAAAAATTGTTCTAATCTGCATGGGGATTGGCATCTGTATATGTTGCTCTTGTATGTTTTGTTATCAGAGGATGGAGGTGTTAATATTTTCCCAGGAATCTCCACAGAACAGTGAGACCTCTGGTACTGTATGTATTGCACACAAATTATTCTTTACGAATTCCTGTATTACCACTTACACTGAATAAGTGTGTAGCAAAGCTGCTGAATAAATACTACAGGCAGAGGACATCAGTAGTTTTATTTTTGTCTTTTCTTTTACTTGTTATTAAAAAGAACTTAAATATTCCTTCATTTCATTTTACATTTAACACTGTGTGAGATAGCTCTTATCTTAAAATGAGATGTTTCAAGAAAGCTTGAAACTAGAATACATCACAAAGTTTGTAGCTAGATTAATTCAAATAACTGGAATTTGAAATTTCTACTTGAGAATTTTCCAGACATTTTAGAGAAATGAACATAAACCCTCTGATTTGCTGTGAAGTTTCAGTAGCAAAGTTACATTTCCAAGTCTTTACGTATTTATGTTAGTTCAGGTTTGGAAAAACAACAATACTATTCTTGACTTTTTTTTCTGTGCTAAGTGGGATTATACAGAAAATTTTCACATTTAAATACTAGAGGTAAAATAGCCTGTTTTCACATTAGTGCACTTGGGAAGGTAAGTATACTGGTTACTACAACTCTTCTGCTTTATGAATAAGTAGTTACACATGTCTTCTAGGATCATTTATCACTTAACAACTTCCATGACACTGGGCAGAAATACTGCAAAAAGCTTTTCTCCCAGACTGAATGGTCTCATCTCACAAGCTCTCCAAACACAGACCTTCACAGATAGAATGAAAATATCGGTTCATAAAATTTAAAAAAAACTCATGCTGCAAATCTTAGTCATGCAGTGTCTCAGAGCATTCCAATAATGAGTTAAAGGAATTTTTGAAGGAAATACAAGCTCAGGAGTTCTGTTCAAACACTAAGACTGGGCAAGGGGACATGGACAACTGTTCAGCTTTTTATTTCAAAGAAGTGGTATTGTAAGAGTCTGAATGTGGAAATATGAAAATGAGCATCTGTTGTTACGAGAAATGTCAGACACAGTTGTTTAAAATAGCTGATTTACCTAGATTTTTGTCTTTCTCTCTTGACAAAAAAACCAAAAAAAGATAAGATAATAGCTATTGCCTGCACTAGTAGCTCTAAGATGTCAAATTTTATAGACTGTCTGCCTTCAGGGCTTTAGGAGTCTTTGGGTTAAGAATCCACCTGATAATAATGTTTCACTGGGAATATAATAATTCTTATTTGCTAGAGGCAACTGGCAAAAAACCCCTTTTTAAGTCAACTAAAACCCTCTTTTTTATTAGCTGGAATTTACTTCTAGTTCTTCATCTTTCTGCGGCTGCTTAGCTGCAGGAATTGAAAAGGAATATGTGAATGAAAGCTCCCAATAAAATATGCCAAGCCTTTCTCCACTCTGAGATTCTATTCTACTAAAAGATTCATTTTCCATAGTTTTCAGCAAATATGAAAATCATAAAGAGGGCAGAGGTTATGTGGCTTTTCAGCTCAACTGGGATAGAATAATAATTGAATAATTTGATTTGGAAAGGATCTTTAAAGGTCATCTAATCCAACTCCCCTGCAATGAGCAGGGGCATCTTCAACTGGATCAGGCTTCTCAGAGCCCCAGACAACTGACTTTGTCGGTTTCCAGAGATGGAGTATCCACCACCTTTCTGGGCAATCTGTGCCACTACCTCTCCACCCTCATTATAAAAGAATATTCCTTATATCTATTCTGAATATACTCTTTTATTTTTTTTTCAACTGAAAGAGGCTAGTTTTAGATTAGTATTGGAACAGAGCAGAGAGAAGAGTAGAGTTATGGACAACACCTGGTGTTAAAACCTGGATTTAATATTTAGTTCAAATCAATTAGCAGTTAGCACATATCAGTGAATCCACAAGAATTATGACAATAGTAGTAGTAATAATAATACTCTAGATATTTCTAATGACTATGACTCATAAGGACTCATGTGTTTTAAGGGCCATTTTATTTTTTGAGGCACTCATCAAAGTGAGTTCTGTTCCTGAAGGGATCCTTTGGGTACCAGACTAATAAGAATTCAGTCTTAAATAAGAGTATGCAATTTTGTTTTACTCTCACCCTCCTGTGGTCTTGCCAGAGAAAAGCTGTTCTACTTACAGCTCAGGTAGCTTGTAAAATAAAGTGTTCAGGTTATATGCTAATCCAGCACATCCATTTTGCACTGCAGTGCTGTCTTGTCTTCAGAACAGTCCTATCAGTGTGGCCTTGGTGAGTATCACATCTCCTCCTCTGAAGCAGGAAGTCTTTCCGGCTTGGTATCCAACTGCAGGTAAAAACTGGAACTACAAAGTCACAACTGCAAATCAGACAGAATAAAAATATTTATTACAGAGGTAAAATCAAGGTCCAAATTAATTAAGTCAAGTAATTTACATGAGTTACCTATTGGGAAAATAGTATCATAATTTTCTAGACCTCAGTTCTGAAACTTTCACACTGAGAAGGTGCAAGGATTTTTCTCCCTTAAGTGGGGTCACCCAAGTCCCAGTTACATCTCTGTCACTTCTCCTTGCTCTCAGCTGCTTTGAAGAGCAAGTAGAGTGTTTGGAACAAACTAGGCTGCCATCTGTAGGAAGTGTCTTTCAGGCTTTTTTCCAGAAAGGGTGACGTTCACTTTCACAGCCTCTTCCTTATGTTAGCCTGGGAAGTTCTGATTAAAGAACTGTACTTTGAATGGGAGATAAGGAACAAAGCTTGCCGTTTTCTAGTCTACTGTTACCCTTTGTCATTCAAGGATTATAAGCAACTGAACTCCAGACTCCTTGCTTTTCCCCTTGTTGCTTTTAGGACTGTGGGTTATAATTCATCTGAGTCTGTTGCTTTGTCAACTTTTAATCATTCTAATTACCTAATTATCTACTCTAATGAAATGATAAAGCATTTAACAGTTCAGTTTTCTTTCTCCCTGTAGGAAATTCTGTCTCTTCCTCTGGGATGTTACCTTCTTTGTTTAAATGTGAAGACAGAGAAATTATTTGAGGGCTGGGCATAAATGCTAGTTTTGCTTGTTTAAGCACATTCCTTACTGATGGATTTCTTTTTAGAATTGCAGTTACTCTTTAGCTTTTTTTTTACATGTTTTTGTTAAACTTTCTTAATAAATGGCTGCAGGGAGGGAGAAGACTGACATTGCATAAAATCAGGAAACTCCAAATCGGGGAAAAAATGCAGATTTAACAACACCAAAGGTGACTATTTATAGCAATGTATTTTAAATCCATGCTGCATGTTGGCTTAGTGAAGCATACTTTCTTTTTGCAAGCAAGATCATGTCTTTCCAACCTTACTAATTCTGTGATTCTATTTCTGTGATTCTGTGAGTACCGGGGAAGGATAACCTCTCTTGACCTACTGGCCACTCCATTTTTGATGCAGGCCGGGATGCCATTGGCCCTTTCGGCTGCCTGTTTTCTCTGCTGTTAATACTCCAAATTTGCATCTGCTTTATATTATAGCTCTTCATTTGTCCTTTAGCTATGTTTCAAATGAAGGAGAAGTTTTGAAAAACTATTATAGGTAGTTGAGTATACATTCAGGAGAAGAGCTTACAGAAGAGATCCTGTATGGGCTGAGGTAGCTGAGCACAGTGACAGGGGAGGTATCAGATCTACAATCAACTCCTGTTTTGTTTCCTGGCTGACTGCCTCAGGGTAGCTGCTCGCTGAATAGGCTGTATGATTTGTTTCATGGTTTGGTTTGACTCCCATTTTGAGTTGCCCAATTGCCGTGTGCTGTCTTTTTCCCTCATCAATGCATGTCCTTTCTCTTGTGTTCAACAGAATAGGGTTCATGTGATACTGCTGTGCTGCATGAACTGTTTCTGTGGTTAGCACATGTTTTTTCCCAGTTTTCTGGTCGGAAGGTGTATCTTCCCTATTGAACACGTGAAGTCAGAGGAAGTACCTGGCTTCCACATTAGCAAACTGCAAAAGAGGTAAGCATTTACTTCCTGTAAGAAACATTGCGAGCAGTAATTGGCATAGGATATGATTCAGTTTCTCCCTCACTTGAAAGTATGTCAATATAAAATCATCCCCCCAAAGCAGTATTTGAACAGACAATAAAACTATAAGAGAATTCAGAGAGGAAGATCTGTGAGGAGGAAGATAGACAAGAGAAAGAAGGAAGCAAGAGGACAAGGCAATTAAAATGTGAAGAGGAATTAGACTAGGAGAAAAATGGGGAAAAAACCTCCCACTATTCACAAGACATATGGAAAAATGAAAAGGAGCAGAGTTTTGCCTTTTAGAAAAGGAGGGCCAGGACATGAGAGAAAGTATTTAAAAGAACATGAAGTGGGTTAAGAATAAACAAGGAGAGAGAAGTGGCTGGAAATGTGGTAATCAAGAAAACTTTTAAGCATACATACAGCAATTTTATGTCTTTGACTATTTCCTTAGGAGGAATGATGGAGGCATAACTCAAGCCTGTTAAAAGTGGAATTCCATTCACTTTCATTCCTTTCTATTATTCCAGATTTGAAATCTGTACATCTGCAGGCCTACAGCCAGTTGGAAACATACTATTCATACAGTATCTTCACATGTTTCCATTCCCAGGGCATGCGACTCTATGTCCCTTTTCTATCCTTTGGATCTAATTTTGATAACTTTTAAAATGTATTGCCTTGTTTCCATTGTAAGTCCATCCTGCTTGTCTGCTATGACAAATTCTTTTCTTGCTTAGCAGTCAAGTTTCTTATTTCCCCTTCTAGGAAATATGTTGCTGTGGAAGGCTTCCCAATATCACAGAATCACAGAAAATTATGAGTTGGAAGGGACCCACAAGGATCATCTAGTCCAACTCACCATCTAATACCCGTACAGCGACCAAGAGCACATCCCAGAGTATAATAACAACCTAGATGCCTCACAGTCTAGCAGGCCACTCTGAGCCGGAGGGGGCCCAGGGTCATCCAGCCCTCACCCCCCAGCTAGACCAGCTAGACCATGTCACTAAGCTCCTCGTCCAGTCTTCTCTTAAACACTTCCAGGGATGGCGACTCCACCACCTCCCTGGGCAGCCCATTCCAATATGCAATTACTCTCTCCGTGAAAAACCGCTTCCTAACATTGAGATTAAACCTCCCCTGGCGTAGCTTGAGGCTGTGCCCTCTCGTTCTGGTGTCGTCAGCCTGGAAGAAGAGGTCTACACCCATCTGGCTGCAACCTCCCCGCAGGTAGTTGTAAACAGCAATGAGGTCCCCTCTGAGCCTCCTCTTCTCCAGACTGAACAGTCCCAGTTCCTGTAGTCGCTCCTCATAGGGCCTGCCCTCCAGTCCCTTCACCATCCTCGTTGCCCTTCTCTGGACCCTCTCAAGCAGCTCAACATCCCTTTTAAACTGGGGAGCCCAGAACTGCACGCAGTATTCAAGATGGGGTCTGACCAGCGCTGTGTACAGGGGGAGGACAACCTCCCTGGACCGACTGACCACACTGTTCTGGATGCAGGCCAGGATGCCATTGGCCTTCTTAGCCACCTGGGCACACTGCTGGCTCATATTGAGTTTCCTATCAATCAGTACACCTAAGTCTCTCTCCACTTCACTAGTCTCGAGCCATTCCTCCCCCAGCCGGTAGTGTCTCCAGCCATGCAGGAATTATTCCTTTTTCTGGAGTGTTTAATCAGCACACTCACATGTGAGCAGCAGCCCTCTGGCATGCACAAACCTCCGCCCCTGGTTCAAAAGCTTCAGAATCACAAGGATTTCATTGGTTTCCACCTCATCTATCTAGTCTTTCTTATAGAAGTAACTTCTCAGCTGGAATTTATTATGTCTAGAAACAAGTCCTGGTAAATTCATCTTATTTTGCTTTCAAAGCTGCATATAATAGAACCTGATTTAGTTGTCCCTGAATTCAGCTGAATGGGACAGAACATTTCAGAGAGATTGCCACATAGCTATTTTGAACACATTTATTTCTGTTTCCTATAGTTACTGATCTGAATTTGTGATCCAGATTTTTAAATTCTGTAAGCTGACATAATTTATTTCTAATATTTTATTGTGTATGGAACTATATACATAGATATAGAACATTATACATGGAACTATGATTTCTACAATTTAAGAATCTAATTTTATTTTCACAATGTAACTAGAAATCCTCTGGAATTCTCAGAAATAATAGAAAGTCACAACAGGTCCTCTGTCCTTCTTTAATTCTTCATTAAGATGGAAATTCACAGTAAGCACATGAAAGCAAGTATTTGGATATTTAATTTTTTTGATGGATACTTTCAGGCTTATTTTGACACTTCCTGTAGAATTACTTTTTTTTGTTGGATCTCTGGAAAAAACCTTTTCTTGAACCTATTGTGGTCTCCCCTGTGCCACGTTTTACAAAAGATGGAGCCAGGGCGCCCTGGCCCACAGAAAAGAATGGGAGCTGAGATGAATCTGATATTCAAATATTTCGATTTTGATTGAAATCACATTTTCAGAAATCCATTTTTTAGATGCCTTCTAAATGAAAATTAAAAATTTCTCTGACAATTCAATGGGCGGGGGGAAGTATTTTTTGAGAAGAAAAATAGTATGCAGTAGGAAAAAAACCCTGTCAGCAAGTCTTAAAAAAACTTCCCTTTCTCTGTTTAGGGTGAAGAATGGTCCAAACAAGACATGTCTTTTTGAGTAAGACAGACGAGATCCCATACGGATACCTCAGCATTTTTATTAATGCAATTGTAAATATAAATGTAAACTCAAATGTTAATAATAATGATGGTAGTACTGTTGAATATAGTTAATGCCCTCAAAAGGGTAGCTATATGATTGCAGGATTCTTCATTGCCATTGTTCTTTGTATGCAAACTACTACATTATCCATAAAATAAATTAAAAATCAGAACTTTTGAAGATAGTCTTGAACTAATTCCAAAATATCCGTTTATATAGGGGAAGTTATTCTTGTAAAGTGAAATTTCCTTTACTAGAATAAGGAAATATAACCCTTAATCTCATCTCTGTGCCAACAGCAAGCACTTCTTAAACTGTCTGAATTTAGTTTTCTCTTGACTGAACTTCAAGATAAGAAATGGAAATGGAAAATATTTGCACAGATTTCAGTTTTGGTGCCAGTGATGTCAAGTTCAGATTCTACAACAAAACCCTGGGACATTCATTAGCCAGTGCTGAATTTGTTACAAGTTAGGTAGTAACAGCATTTGAACTATGTAATTTATAAACTGTATGATAGGTGAGAAGTAATGTAGCTGATACTTGATTTTTTATGACCTCATTTGTAATTTGGCCCAACATGTTTTCCTGCTATTCTCAAGTTGTTTCTTAGCTTTACACTATCTTACACATGACTGTGTGAAAAGTGCAGCCACAAAGACAAATGAAAGACAGCATTTTGTTGTCATTATTGAAAGAAACATGAGCTCAACAGTCAGATGCTGATTGTAAGGCTGGTTTCTCATTTTCCCATTTGACTGCCCTGGCTCCATGACAGCTACACTCAAAAGGGAAGGCAAAGAAGCAGAGTCTTGAAGCCTCATGTGTGCCCGAAGGAGGTATAGGAGTGGCTGGGGTTCACTGGACATTCATAAGAAGTAATATTTTTGTGCCTTTGAATTCATCAAGTCTGCTGCATGAAAGACATGACATGGACACATATGTGCCTTTCCAGCATATCACCTGTAAATCAGGCATCATGTCTTAAAATTAAACCAGATACATATGTTTAGGGGACACACTCTAGAAATTCTTCCCCTTAGTTACTCCATGGAGGGAGTCAGGGTATCTGCATTCTTTACAGTAAGAGTAATGCAACAAATAATATTGCTATGTAATGGCAATGCCTGCATTATTAAACCTTATGACTTAATAAATATCTTGGTTGCACTTTTTTCTGAAATATGAGATAATTAAACACCTAAGTCCAAATTATGTTAAAAGTGAAAGAAAAATGTAGAGAAAATGGTGTCCAGAACAGATAAAACATTTAATAGCTTAAGTGGCATCTAGAGAGCATTTGGGTGTGCACATGTATCCTAAAAGGTTAAATCATAAGAAATGAGAAGATTGTAACACTGTACTTTGTACTGTTTTTCTGGGTTTGGGGAGTCCTAGATACACATTTTGCCTTCCAGAACTGTGTCTATTTTCCTGTCAGTGGATATATATATAAACATGCCTGGGAAAGTAAGAGAGGTTCTAGGTCCCATTCTTGGCATCAGGCAACAAAACATATTATTAGGATGTAAATTCTGCATTTGGATGCCAGGTTTCTTTGAAAGTCCTAAATTCCTGCCATAAAAAGGTAATTCTGCTTTATATTTATCCACATAATTAGTTCTGGAAGATACCATATTTTCTTTTTTCCTTTTTTTTTTTTTAATCTACATAAATTTTGAAGAGGAAGAATTTTTGGGATTAAGACTATTCCATCAGGAAAAACAAGAAAAAAAATACATGTTACAGACAGCTACGATTGACCGTACAGCATGATGGCTCTATAAAGAACAAGAAAAAAAGAAAAGAATTTCAGCCAGTTGGGAAGCTGTCCCAGATACTGATGAAAAGATAATAATTAATGATAGGATTTTTATTCATTTATTTATTTAGAGACAGATGCATTACTAATTTTAACCTCAAAAGGACATTTCAGCCTTGCAAATTGTACAGATTTTTGGATGGTACTTTTTAGATATTTCTGTAGGAAATGTGGACTTTGCTATTGGCATTTTCTTTCAAGGATCCTTTCAATCCAAAGGAACTCCCTTCCCCTTTACACTTTCTACAGAGCTGAAAACATGAGATCTGTGCATCATATTTTGATGTTTTATAAGATTATTTACCTCAGTAACTATTAATCGTGCAAAGCAAAAGATAAAATTTTGGCCTAGCCAGTTTAAGAGGGATCAGGGTTTCTCTCAACCATTTTCCAATGTGAGTTTGAAAAAGGCCTCATGTGTCAAAGATAAAATGTTCCTAGTAAGCCTTTCATGCTCTATATGACTGCCCTTTTGTTGGTGGAAAGAGGATAGTGAAGCTGCTTATTGCCAATATTTAGCCAGTATTTGAATTCCTTTTTTTGGACAGCATGAATTTATTTTCTCTCTAACATATCACCAAAGAATGTAAAAGGCTGCCCCCTGAAGTCACTGATGGATATGTTGATTGTCTTTGGATGGAGTCCTGCAAGAAGTACCACACTTTCCCAATAGAAACATTTTGACACCCTGTTATCTTCCTGAGTTGATCAGGCACCTGCTGCTACTCCACCTGCCTTCTTGGCAACCAGAAGTGCCTGTCTGCCTCTCTTTCCTATTTTTTTCATGCCCTTTCTCTGGCTGTGTAAGTATCAACAGGTGGGGTTAATTGTGAGGAAGGATATTGTGCCAATGCTTCATTACTGCCATCTAGGCAGGAGTTCCTGTAGAGGGGATGGCATGTGTGGCTTGAAGAAAGCTGCTCTCTAGAAGTCGGTGTTGTCTGGCACCCATGCATCACTAGAAGAGTCAAACCAACTTTGGAGCAGGCAGGGTGCCATTCTGACAGAAGGGGTAGCCAAGATGCCAGGTAGTTATGCAGCAAGTGTGTTTGCTGAGGGTTTGATTATGTGCCAGCAATGTTCAAATAGCTGTTTGTCCTGAATTTATACATATTTATTTGATGAAATGTATGAAAAATAATCTAATGCTGTGTTGTATTAACCTAAGAATAAAAGTAAGAAGAGCTTCTGAAGCTGAGCAAAAACGTAACTTGCAGCCATAGCTGTATTTCACTGATGGGTAAGTTCATGTGCTTTTTATGCAGAGATATGTCTCTTTAGGGCCTGTTTTGTAGTAGGAACTGTCCCCTAATAATAAGTATTGATACTTTTCTTGCACTGTAGATATTGAAAATATGCAAACTTCGATATGTCTAGATAATGGGATGATGAGATGGGGAGTTAGATTATAAAAAAACAAAAATAAAAATGGCATGACCCTGAGATTACCTCAGATAGATGAAACATGGTGTTCATAGCACCATCCCTTCCACTTCAGGCCCTATTTGGGCCCTGTATGAGTTGGAGTCGATGATCCTTGTGGGTCCCTTCCAACTCAGAATATTCTGTGATTCTGCGATCAAGCCAGTCCGATCTGCCAATTAGAATTTTTTTCTGGAGCTGATAGAGCTTTTAAAAACTCTTATATTTTTAGCTAGATAGGTGCACTTTTCAGAGAGAACCAAAGAGGATGGATATGCAAACAGATATAAAGAGCAATTTTAGAATCCATTGACCATGTTAAAGTCTCAAAAAAAGGTTCCTTCTCAATTTCTGTGTGAAGGTTTGACTCAGTACTTAAATTATCTGCTTTAATCTACCTCTTAAGCAATCACCTCTGTTTCGAGAGCATACTGTGAGCAATCACACCTGTTTACAGCTAACCCCCTCATTCTAGGCTACTAAGTAGCAACTTTAACACAAACATTTGAATTAATTGCTGGCATCTCAATGGGACAGATTGCCAAGACTTTATGGATGAGATCCAGCCTTGATACCATATAGGATATCAGACTTCCATTAGCCTAGCAGTCAGATAGGTCCCTTTTCATGTGGGGAGTAGACAAAGCCCTCTGTGTAGCTCTCAATATGTAAAGTTATATTCCCATCCGATGGAGCTGTCTTATTAGTTGGTATCCAGAATGGAAAGGCTGTGCTATTGTCACATTTTTATCTTTCTCCATCCCAGCATTCATGGACATAACACTTGTAATACGTACAATTGTAATCATATCGATTAAGATAGAGCCTTAGGTGAAGCTTGTGAAGACAAGGTCACTCCTTGGACAGTCCTTTGATGGTATCAGTGTCTGTTTAAAAACAGGCTGCTGCACAGGCTGAAGAAAATGATGTAATTCATGACACCCTCCTAAGTCTATTGCTTTCTCCATTCCTGCAGCTCAATGTCATATTTAGTCTCTGACCACAGGATCTGCTGTATAATAAACAGTCAAAATGAAAGGAAGAAAAATAAGACTGCATTTCAGGAATTGCTTCTGAATTTAAAAGCTCTTAAAAATGTGAAATTTGTGAGGAGAGAGAAGATCACAGAAGATGTATTACTTCTTCCAACACTGTACTGTTTAATTATTTTACATCTTTGAGGTATGATGTGCATTTTATAAGAAGCAAAGAGAAACAGTTTACTGGAGACTAAAGGACAAGGAGGGTATGCTGATTAATTTTTGACTAAGATTGATTCAGTGAGGTGAGAAAGCATTTTTTTTTCTTCATGCTTTTTTCTAAATGTTTTAAACATTGTGTCAGAATAAAAGCCTGAATCTAAATTCCTCACTGGGAGAAACACTGTAGTCCTTTGAGATGTTCCCTTAAAAATATTCACTTGGAAAATGGTGTTAAAGAAACTAGAAGTTTTCCTTTTCCGTGCACTTAGACTGATATACACTGGCCAGTGGTTCAACATGCTCATAAATCCACTTATGCTGGTCAATATTAAAGTCTTTACTACAGCAGTAGAAAATCAGACCTTGGTAATTTTATTCTCAGCATAATTAAACGTTTTGTCCTCTCTTTTAAGAACTCTGTTCTAATGAAGAATTTAAAATATCTAATTCAGCAAGGGCTAATGAAACTGGCCAATGTGACACCCATCCACAAGAAGGGCAGGAAAGATGATCCGAGCAATTACAGACCTGTCAGTCTGACCTCAGTCCCATGCAAAGTCATGGAACGGATGGTCTTGTGTGCTATTATGCAGCAACTACAAAACAACTATGACATTAGAACTAGTCGGCATGGATTTCGGAAAGGCAGGTCCTGCCTGACCAGCCTGATCTCCTTTTACGATCCAGTGACTCGACTGGTTGATGACAAAAAGTCTGTGGATGTTGTGTATTTGGACCTTAGCAAAGCCTTTGACATGGTTTCTCATAATAAGCTTCAGGAGAAACACGTAGAGCATGGACTGGATGGAAACATTTTATGCTGGGTTAGGAATTGGTTGGACAGACGAGCTCAGAGAGTGCTGGTGAATGGTGCCACATCCGGCTGGCAGCCAGTCACTAGTGGAGTCCCACAGGGGTCAGTGTTAGGCCTG
>WEKX01023800.1:0-16376 GCA_013390025.1 Pitta sordida
GCGAGTAACGGGGGTTCACTGTAGTTGATTTATTCAGTTAGACCTTCACTACTGGTGATGCATTCACTTATTTTCGGCTTAGGATGGGATAATGGCATTTAAATTACAGTTCACAATTCCAGGACTATGCTATTTGAAAAGCAGCACCATCAGCAATGAAAACTGAAGCCATAATACTTTAGTTTGTCAGGACTCCATTCCACATAGGACAATTGCCATCTTGAATCCACCTATTTGAATCTGTCCATAAACACTGCTAACATCTCTTACATGCCATAATGTTTGCAGCCACTCCTGTATTCCCAGGAAAATAAAACAAAAACCCCAAATCAGAGAGCCACAAAAAGAAATTCATCGCAAAATACATAATCCACTTTTTAATCAACAGTCTTGAAAAATAATTTTTTTGTATACAAATCTCTCTAATTCATTAGCTGGACCCATTTTTCACTCCAGTTTTAATGTATTTCACAATAGATGAGCAAAGAACAGAACTGAACTTCCTGTCAGGTTCCCTGTGTGTTGTCACTGAATTCCACATACTGGACTATCTTAACTTCCATTCTGCAGCTAGGGTTCAGTGCAGTGAACTATGTCTGGTTGACCTGTTGCAAATCATTAACAAGAACTCGCTTCTACAGGTATTTCTGGGAGGAGCCTTTACATTTACTCACCTAGAATGAACTACTGCAGATTTAACTGATCAGTCATTTTTCTCCACATCTTTTAAAGAGAGATAATGTGCGAAGAGTTTAATAAAAATGTTACGTATTGCTGATGATATTTCTGAAGTTTTGGTTACTTTCACTCTCTCTTGAAGACCTTGTCTGTTAACGTAAAGAGAACTGTCTGAATGCAGAATAATTGAGAGTTTTGTTTAATTATAATTGTATTCATTGATCCAGATTCATAACATAACTTTATTTACTTATTTACTCTGAATTGTACGGGAGAGTCTAAAGCTACCTGCTGAATTCCTGGTGCAACTGCATCATTCCTGTAGAAGGAGGGACCACTGCTGATTGTGTAGGACATGAGGTCAATACAGGAAATCTGTGCAGATATCCTGCTTTGGGCACAGTATGGTTACATTTGATTCTTGATTTACTACCTCAAACACCTCAGCAGAGTCACAGCAGAGTCACAATAAAATGAAGGAACTTTCCATTTTCCTCCATAGACCACAGGTCTGCCAAGTGTTGCAAAATACACTGATAAAGATACAAAAATATAGAAGATGTTGTACAGCTGTGGTCTTCTTAGCCACCTCTTAGGCACCATCAGGAAATTTGTTCTTCCTTCAAATAGAGGACCACTGGTTTGAGGCTCACTGAGGTGACACAGAGAATTTGTGGGCTTATAGAATTGTTGCAGGATAAATGCAGAAAGTAAACAGAGCCAATAAGGGACTCAGAATACATGTAGATGGGTGTTCAACAACCAGGGTCTATTTGCATTTTTAATCTGTGCAATGATTATGACTGGGGATAACATCAGCTAAAAAAATACTTCCCTTCCTAAATACAGTGTGCTACAGATAAGTTCAACTGGAGAAAACATTATTACAATGGAATTTCCAAACAGAAAACCTAAACATTTTTTTGTTAGATCAGGGCTATTTTAAGTCTCATTTTGTTTATAAGTAGACAATTACTTGTATCAGCTACTCCTTTGTTCACTGGAAAGGTCTTTAGGCCTCTATCAGAGGATGTCAGCTTTTGTTCCTTCCTTTGAATTCCGGGAAGTGTGTATTTAGTTCTTATGCTGCTCTGGATCCCACATGAAAGGAGCATAGATTTACTATATCTTCTTATCATTCACTTAAGTGACCCCCTTTTTTACAGCATTTATTCAAGAGTTTAAGGCCTCATAGACAAATGCAAATTTCTTCATAAATGCATTAAGTAAATCAAACAGCTTGCTGTTGTTGCAATATTTTCCTGTACAAAATATGAGTAACTATACTGAATTGATAAAGTTATCTGAGAAGACATGAGAAAAACCAGCAGAGACTTAAGATCTGCAAGTGGACTTTGAATTCTCTGTTTGTGATGTCTTTCAGTCACAAGATCAAAACAGACACTGAAGTCCTAAGGCCTCACGGATAGAATTTGTGCTCCATCTGTGTCCTGCCCCTGTCCTCTCAATATGTGCACGTTACAAATCATTACAGCAGAATTTACCAGAATGTGATTTCAGACAGCCACATTTCCTTGTCCATTTGAGATATGGAAATGTGTTGTGGGTTGTTTGTTTGGGTTTTTTTTTAAGAAATGTATGCATTACTAATCTAGATAACATAAATGACAATAACAGTACTCTGATGCTTTGAAAAGTTTGAAACCTGTCAAAAATGGGATAGCGCTATGTTCAATAAGAAGGGAAGGGAGATGATACTTCTACCAGGTCTACTATTCTCCCCCCAAAAGAAGGAAAATGAGTAGCAGCAGGGTGATAATTATAAAAATTACTGTTTGAAACTGAAGGCTTGTCCAAATTAGAGTTCGTAACTGCCTCCTGCTGTGAGATTGGAATAAACGCAACAATTAAGAAAATACTTGCAGGGAACCAAGATTTAAGACAATTGTTTCTTTCGAAGCTATGGACAAAGGGCTACAGAAGCCTATGAACAGATGGGGGATTAATATAAGAAATTAAATGGTCAGATTCTTAGACTCCAAATTTAATAATTATTAACAGTTTTATCTGCTGTTCATAAAAAAATGTGGAAGTGGATGTTTTTACCTCTCAGAAACAGTAATGCTTCAGACTGACATTTAAGCATATTTAGTATTTATACATTTATAAATGAAATCATTAGATCTGTCTTAATCCACAGCCAAGCTTTCCATATACTCCACCACTTGCTTTAAGGGTATTGAGGCAGTACAGTGATCTCAGGTAAGGCGAGTATGGCTTATCACAAGGAATGTAGTTGAACTCACTTTAATATTATATAGGTTATAATAAAAATAATTTAATATAATACTAAAGGATAATACATATAGCATTTATTGTCACAGTGATAATTGCTAACAGCAGCTGCTTCTCATCTCTCAGTAAGGCAACTGAGAGTCTGCAGGAGGCTCTGCATACTATAAGGGCGGAAATACTAACTTTACAGTAGTGACCACAAGACATTTCCATCCTCAATGTGCTTCCCACAGCAAGGTAGCTGTTTTGGACATTAGATGCTTCAGCTCAGTTTAATCTCTCTGAACTCTTTATTCTTCAGTACTTCTGAGCTACATGTCTTGGCAGCACTCAGTGGCATTACATGTAGTTTATAGGTTCAGCACTTTTTAATCAAACCTTGTCTACATCCTCTCTGCAAAGCAGAAAAGGAATAGGGATGGAATATTGCTCTTCATTTGGGAGCATCTGTGTTGTAATAACTGCCAAGAGACAAACTCTCAGTCATCACTGAACTGCATTATTTTTCTCAGCCCTGTTGATAGATTATTTTTGTTAGCCCTGATAATAGATTTATTAGCCCCATTAATATAATAAATTTTATTATTCCTATTAATGAGCCCAGTTCATATCTGTTTGGCTGCTTCCATGCTTATGTAGGAATTGACAGACATAGTGCATACCAGATTACAGAATACCCTGAGTTGGAAGGCACCCACAAGGATCATCGAGTCCAACTCCCAAGTGAATGCCCATACAGGGACTGAACCCATAACCCTGGAGCCATGAACACCATGTTTTTTCTATCTGAGCTAATCTCAGGTCATGTCATCATCTTTTTTTTTTTTTTATCTTTATATAACATAACTCCCTATCCCATCATCCCATCATCTAGATCATGTCAATGAGTTCCTCATCCAGTCTTTCCTTAAACGCCTCCAGGGATGGTGACTCCACCACCTCCCTGGGCAGACCATTCCACTGAGGAATCACTCTCTCTGTAAAAATGTTCTTCCTAACATACTTACTTTGAGCCAACCTTACAGGACTTTATGAGCACTAAGAATCCACTCCCAGTCCTGAAGCAGGAGGTCAGCATGTCGTCTGTCATTTGAAATAGTAAAGGATGTCATCACAGCTATAAGTTGGTCCCAACTCAGCAAAAATCACAAGATATGTTTCTCTAATAACACAAGGAATATAAGCACATTCTACCTTTTAAAAAAGTATCCAGGCCAGTATAATGTCTGCTTGTTTTCTGCATTGTGTCCTCCAAGACTACTGGGTAAAAGTTCAGGTCTTTTTCATTCTTTTCACGGACTAATGCATAGGACTTCTGAAACAGCATAAACACCCAAGGTCAGCAATTCTCTCTCTTACACCCACCCAGAAGCTTATCTGTGCAGAAGACAGTCTCAGCCCACAGAACTAAGCAATATCAATCTCACCACCATGAACTCTGATGGCACACCCAGTTTTTAAACATTTATTTCCCCATAAACACGTATAACATTTGCATTGAAGGAAATCAAACCCAAGCAATCTGCTGTCCAAGTAAAACACATTGTGCACAAACAATTCTCTCACCAAGGAAACAGGGTAGTGGAACAGTTTAACCTGAATCTCTGCAGATACCTTGGTGAGGAGGTTAATAAAACATAACTGCAAAATACAGATGTTTAAGTAGCTATTGCCAGTTGCCAGAACTTCGTGACTTTCATGTAGCTACGTTGATTTAAATATCTGAAGTTCTGGGCTCTAACTTTCAACAAAAGTCAATAAAATGACAAGTTCTACAGAACTAAGTTTGAAAGCAGAGTGATGTAATCAGGAGCAGCTGGGAAAAAGGAGCTCAGTATGCACATGCCCTTAGAGAGAGCACATCATTCTCTAAGGCAAATATCAGATAAAGCACATGAGAAAAACCTGCTAGCTCAGCATTTCTGTAAATAGAGAAGTACCTTCCCCTCTCACTGTGGTTACCACTGTGTTCAGAAAATAATGACTCTTTGGCCCATCCCCCTCCCCCGACTGTACCACTACCTCCAGGGGACTGGGGTGACCAACAAACCGCAGAACATGATATTTGAAGTCATTATATTAAAAACACCTTGCCATTATGTACAACAAATTCTTTCCACCTGGAATTAGTTAATGGAGAAATGTTTTGGATCCTTTTGCTAAGGGGTTTTCTTGGCTTGCAAAGTTGTTCAGAAAAGCTCCCTGAACTTTGGACCATATCTGCAAAGTGAGATAAACAAGAGCCGTATAAATACCACAGCCCCTTTCCCCACACTGTTTTCTTCTGCAGCAGAGCCAGGCAGAGCTGCCAAGAAGGGGGAGGAGAAAAGGGTAAGTGTGCTGCATTTGCTGTGAAAGAGCTTCATGACTTAAGATTTGGCAGTGTCTCCTACTTTCTTTGGCTGAAAAGGCTGACTGTGGAAATTTCCATTGGAAACCATCTAGAAAGTTGAAATGTGAAGAGAAGTATAACATAGCAGAACATAGCTTTCCTGTGGTTCACAGGGTGAGGCAGCTGTTGCTGGGCACTGCTTGCCAGAGCTCCAGAATACTTCTATAAAGACATAGAAGGATCTCAAAATGCCATGAGAGTTCCATGTGTTTGTAATGGATATAAAGGCAGGCAGCTTAACTGATATGGGGAAAGAGTGGAAAAAATAATTGGCACCTACTGGAACACAGTTTAGTTTTTAAAGTACTGCACCTGAAGTGCTTTTGGCAGAACTGCATGAAAGATGCATTAGGGACAGCTGGATTCCACAAGTGCAGCAACTGGTTCTTGTTTTAAAAGACCACGTTTTTTTAAAATGTTTTCATGTTTTTTAGAATATGACAAGATTGATGAAACACGTGTTATTTATCAGAACTTATTAGTTCCACACTATTCTGTGTTCACTCTCGGAATTTGATGTAAGTGGTGAAGTTATAAAATTCCACAATCTAGGGCATGTTGGGGAGCAACTTTATAATTTTATGTATTTTTTGATAATGGGTGTTTTCTGAACATTTCAAGCCAAAATTTTTATGTTAATTGAACAAAAGGAAGAGTTGTTTACAGAATTTTTCATATGTTTTGATTTTCATAAACGTTAAAAAGACTAAGCATGGATTGGAGATTTTGCAAGATGTGAGGAATTCTGGAACTTTGTCTTCATTTCCTGTTTTTGCAAAATTGTATCTAGTGCCTGTCTTCTTAAGAGATTTTTCACAATGGGATCCAAATATAACAGATTGGACTGTAAAATTCGAAATTTTTATTATTTTCTGCCAGATTCTGTAGTATTTGCTGGGTACCCAGTTTCAGTGTTGGTGCATGTACATTTAAGTCAGTGGAAGTACTCTGGAATCTGGAGCTAACTGCTCTAGATTCTTAATAATGTAAATTGGCTCAGCATGGTTGATTTCAAAAACAAGACACAGGTTACATGTATTTTAAAATCACTGGAATGTTAAAAAGAGTCAAGAAGAAATTAGAAAGAGGAAGAAATAACTTAGTCTGATTAGTAGTATTAAAAGAAAATCCAGTTATCCTGAGGGCTTAGTTGACAGCTGTTCAAATGTAATTAAAACCCCCAAGTCCCCAAAGAAAGCAAGCAAGCAAGAAACAAACAAACCCCACAAAAACACAACACAAAGAGAAGAATACCTGCCCGTTTATTATAGTGCATTCCACTGCAAAATCCAAGAAATTAGGCAGTAAACAAAAGATCTCAAATTTATTGCTACAGGTTTGATTTTTTTTAAATGAAAGAAGCTGATCTGCTGCTGTGTTTTCTTATGGGAATTTCATAGTCTGAACTTTATTAAGGCATTGATCTCACTTTTATTTTATTTTCTCTACTCTCAGAAGAAAGCCCAGCCATGTGGGCAGGGTTAGGGCTAGTTCTGGCTCTCTGCCTCCTCAGACCAGGAGGAACAGAGATCCAGAACTGCCAGGAGCCCCCAGAATGGCGCATTGGTGAGGAGAACCCAATGCTGAACTCCAGAGGCTCAGTGACCGTGGTGGCTCTCCTCCAGGCTAGCTGATTTTTGTGCCTGCTGCAGGCTTCCAGGTAAGCATAAATCTCTTCCCACATTTTGTTATCTAGCTAAGGATACAAAGTGTGCCCTAATACAGATGAACTTAATGAACTCTGGCTGCTTCAAATGCCATCATTGCAGCTGGCATGTGCGAACCAGTGACTAGGTTCACTCTCCGCAGGAGGATTCTGTGCCAGTGGGTAAGATTCTTTATCTCTTGACTTAGTCCTGACTGAAAGATCATCTTCTCCAAATTATATTTACAACTTAATAGTGCAATCGACTTGACATTAATAAAACTCAAACCACATGAAAACCCAACAGAAACAGGTCTTCAAGATTATGCTTCATTTAACAACAGATGATTAACGCAGCAAAGATGCTGAAGCCAGGAAACAACACAATTGTTTGCCATTGCTAGATCACCTGAAACATAGAGATCTGTGATCACTCATTTCTTTAAAATCTGTAGGGGAAAAGACAAACCAATGTGCTTTTAATGTGCTTTTTCAGCCTGTGTTCACTGGTGCTATATATATTTTAAAAATTCAGACAGAAGACTGGCATTTCAAAAAATACATTCAAGGAAGTCATCAGAGTTATGATTTTGTACAAGACCTGGCACATTGGGGCTCTGGTTTCCAGAATCTACTCTTTGCAAATAATTAGCTATCGTAACAGTAACAATAACGACAAAGTCACAGAATCACAGAATCACAGAATGTTATGAGTTGGAAGGGATCCACAAGGATCATCTAGTCCAACNGTTTTTGAGCTGACCCAAAGAGGATTTGCATAAGGCCATTATCTTGGATTCACTTAGTGATTGTGAAGTCATTTTGGCATAAAAATTAATAGCACCAGTTTCAGATTTGGATTTTAGTCACAGTAAGAACATCTTAGTTTGCCCCTTTTGAGTGCATAGCTTCATATTATAATACACTTTGAAAGCTTATTAAGAATTGGATTTGAATAGTTTACATCGTACATTTTAGAGATTTTAGAGAATCTTCCACACTCTAGATTATTTCCTGTAACTGAAAATTTATAGAATTTCCTAGAGCAATTAAATAGAAAGGATACAAATTAAAAGGAAGAAAGCCCACATCACACAGCAAGAAATCAGATTTCTGTATTATGAATTAGCAGAGGTAGACTTTTGTGAAGAAAAGCCAAAGGAAAGACTAATAGTTGCTGACCAGGTCACGCACAGTTTCCATTGCAATCCTTTTGACCCAGTTGCTGTAATAGCCCTTTTCTGGCCATTATAGAAAATACCCATGTCAAGATGAGTGGGAAAACTGTTGACATTTGACTTCAGGTTTGTATCATTGGTAATTCATTTTCTTGCTGTATTTATGGTGGGCTTTCTTTAGCCAACTGTATGACCAAAACCTCAGTGTTCAAATAAAGGCATCAAATAGAGTGGGTTAGACATGAAGACTATGTGGGAACTGAAATAAAAATAACAGTTTAGTACAGTGGTGAGTGTCCTCGCCTCTCATACAGGAGACTGGGGATTTGATTCCTGCCAGGGAGGCAGTTGTGATGTTTAAGAGCTGGACTCAGTGATCCTTGTGGGTCCTTTCCAATTCAGAATATTCTGTGTGATCCAGTCTGAAAACAGATGTCTGATTTACTTGGTACTGCATTCTACTGACAAGGACAGGACCCGTGGCATATTAGCTATTGTGAAGTCTGGTTTGATGACAGTATAGTTGGTATTCATGGAAAATGACAACCATGTTTTAACAGTGTTAGGCTATTGCCACCAAAACCAGGATAAAATAACTTTCACCATAATAAAAGCAAGATGGAGCATATTCTAATGATTTATGGTCTTTCTTCTCTACATTTGCACTAGATTGGAGGACCTGCGAGTAAAGTTAGAGAATGAAGGACTGGTCAACATCTCGTATGTGGTTGTCAACCATCAGGGAGCTCAATCCCAGAAGGAAATTCACCTACTGCAAGAAAGTGTTTCAGATTATATTACTGTCTACCAGCAAGAAGAGCATCAAGATGATGTCTGGACTGTCTTAAATGGAAACAAGGATGACTTTCTCATCTATGACAGGTGTGTGTTTACAGAGAAACACAGGAAAATATTTGCATAAACATATTTAGAGTAATACTTTGTAAATCTCAATATTATTTCATTGATGTGCAAATAAAAAAGACACCATGATCAATTTCTAAGATCAATTTCCTTGTAATTAATGTGGATTTAGATTCATATAACTCAGTGTAGAATTTGACAGTGCTTCTGGTTTTGTGCTGTTTTTATTTGCAGACTTCATTACATCCATGCCTGCAAAGTAGAATGATGGAGGAAAGCTATCTAAGTTCTAGTGGAAACATTTTGACCAGAGTTGTTAAAAATGAAGACATATGGAAAAATTAGTCTTTAGTTGTAACTTAAAACTTCACAAGAAAACAGCTTTT
Source organism: Pitta sordida (assembly GCA_013390025.1). NCBI lineage: Eukaryota > Metazoa > Chordata > Aves > Passeriformes > Pittidae > Pitta > Pitta sordida. Next base: position 9,400 of record WEKX01023800.1, read on the forward strand.
TTGGTACAGGATTCTGGCACGCATATGTTTTGGCGGAACTCTAACTGGAATCCTGACTTTTCAGTTTTGATGTGATAGTAATTATTTGTAACATGTCTACCCTAGTTACTTCATGTTATTGTAATGAACATTCCAAGTGAGTTTGGCTGTTTCTGGTCCTGGATGTCCACTTCAGACATGTAGGGAGCTAAGGCCCAGAGAACCACGTTGATGCTGCAGGTGGGATAGTAAACAAGGTGCCCTTTTGTACAGGTTCTGCATTTACTCCAGCTCCTCCAGACAGACCAGCTGTGTAATCAAGTGCATATCTGAACACTCCAGTGCAGACATGGAGCAAATACGCAGCATAAAAATCCCCTCATGTACACATCAGCAATGCCAATGCACCACAATGCACATTCCAATCAAAATACATACTAGTTTGCATAAAAACACTTTGTAAGGATGCAACAACCCTCCTCATGTATGCAAACAGCCCTCCTGATTAGCCAAATAGATTTGTAATTAGTGTACCTTTGGTTGTCTAAGTGCCACTAAACAGGAAGATTCTGCCAGTACAGTTATCACCTCAGCCAGAAATCCTGCTTCGTGCCACTGGCTGATGCAGTGGAGCAGGTAAGCACTTTTAAGTAGTGGATTTGCCTGTAAACTTGAACAGAAACACTCTCCAGGGGACTACAGTGTGAGTGGATTGACGAGAATAAAATGAACTATGAGAAGAAGAAAGGTTTAATTTTAGGTATGTGTAACTACAAAGTTCTTTTTCTCCTCAGATGCGGCCGTCTGGTGTATCATCTTGGACTGCCCTATTCCTTCCTCCACTTCCAATATGTAGAAGAATCTATTAAGATTGCATACTGTGGAAACAAGTGTGGAAACTGCTCTTATATGGTATTTTCTTGTCTTAATCTGTGTTTAGTAGGAAAATAAACTGGATTTGACTTTAAAAAAAATTTGTTTCACTGTGATTAATCCACAAAAATATGATTTAGAACTTAGTCATTTCATCTGTCTCAACAGAGAGCTTTTAAACGTTTTTCCAAAGTAATTAGATCTAATTTATAATAGACTAATTATCTGAATACCTGCCCTTGATTAAAAAACCTAAATGCAATTTTCGAGGTTAATTCTGTTTTTGGAGTTATGCAGAGCTGGACAGCAATTAGCTACTCTAGTCTTGGGAGATGGGTAAGTACATAAACAATAGTATTTAAAAAAAAAAAAAAGGGAATCAAATCCTAGCTGGTTTACTATTCATTTTAGTTTGCATTTAAACAAAGTATACAACAGTTAATTTGAAAAAGTGGTCATACAAGGTGACAAATTATAGTTACTGCTGTAAAAGAAGGGTAGCTTTTTATGTATAATTAAAGATCAAAACTAATTTAAGGATTATCAAGAAGTGTACACACATAGTCTTGAAAGTTCAATGAGGATAATTTTTGATCCCATCATGGAGTTTTCTAGCTAAATATAGACCACAGGCAGGTCAGATGTAGATTTAGAAAAAGTACTTATTTTTAGCAATTATTGGACTTATAATTGTAAAAAGCTTGCATTAAGAGCTCTGTCTTTTTTGTGGTGTTACAACACAAGGTTATTGTTGATACATTCATATGTTCTTCAGCAAAGTAGCACATATAATTTAAAATTGGATTTCAGGATCTGAAAAAATGTTAAGATAATTAATATTTTATAACTAGTCAAATACAGTGCCTTGTATTTAATGCAAGCCTCTGTTTTTCAGGAACCTGATATTGATGACATATGTGAAAACATCACTAAAGGAGCAGGTCAAAAGCTAGCAGAGATAGAACCCCAACCAGCTGGTCAACACTCACATGACAACCCCCACAGACGTGGACACCACCACCACCACCACCACCACCACCAATCTGGCAGTCATCGTCCCACAAATGACAACCATCAGGCTTCTCCTGAAACGGAAAGGCGTCATCCTCACGGCGGTCGGCGTCACAGAATTTCTGGCCGTCACAGACATGATCACATAGGTAGTCATGAACAGGTAGACACTGCTTCTGCAGGAGAAGGTGTGGAAAATACACAAGATAAGAAGCTGTGAAAAAAAGGGAAAAGCAGCTGTAAAAACCAGCTGACTTGAAATTGGCAGACAGCATCAGACTCAGCTTCTAGTAGCTGATGCTGTCATTGTCGACACCTTCTATTTGAGGAGTTAGGCAATTCTGTCACTTGACAGTGTCGCGGAGCACTTCCAAATTCCTGCAGGTGACATGGCCAGTTGGCAGCAGAGGACATCACTGAGTCCTGACAGTGACGTCTGCTCTCTGCTGCCTGACAGTCACCAGCAGCAGGAGGAAGTGAAACCAGTGACTACTGACAGTGACAGGAACAGGCAAGAAACTGAGCCTGAGAAAAAAACTAAGCACCTTCCAAGGAATCCCAATAACTAAATTCATATATGTAGTTTCAAGAATGAAAAGATTAACAGATTATGTGTTTTTAATTGCCCCACATTAAAAATTATATGGCAGGTGTATGGAGTTAAAATATGGCCAAGAAGTAGATTTGCAGAGCAGTGCTCTTAGAATTACAAAATACCTGTCAAGTTCCATCAGTGAAAAGCTTCATAATTTAAAGGAATTTAATTGACCCCTAGTTTGTTTTGTAGGTGCACTGGGAAGGTGTCTGCACTCTTGATTAATTTGTCTTTCTTGTTTCTCTTCTAACATTCTGCTTGCATTTGTGAGGACAGGAGCATAAACTATGACCTAGGGGCTCCTGTCAGATGTTTTGCAATCAAGAACAGAAGATAACCAAGACAGATATTTTAATCACTTTTTAATAAGAGGACAGAATATATTCAAAAGTTGAGTTGTTTTTCTTCCTAACCTGGGGATACAAATTATGTACAAGAAAAACTTACTCCTAAGAAATGTGACAAAGTAACTTTTTATCAAAAATATTTTAAAGCAAGAGATTTATATGTAACATTATTTTAAAGTAACAGATTTATGCTTAACTTTTGTGGTAAGAAGGTCCATTAATACATAATCCTACTAAATCAGTAAGATCATGCCTAAAGCAAGACGCAGTCCTAACAACTCTTCATACAGAATCAGTCAGAATCAAAAAGAGGGAGGGATAAAATGAGTTTAATCTTGGTATAATGTTTATCTTTGTTTATAACAGTGCTGAATTTGATAAATCCATATTGATTAGTAAAGTAATATACTACATACTGAAACTTGTATAATTTCTCTGTCTGTAGCTTAGCATTCCTAATGTTAACTGAATGGAAGTAAAAACAGATGTGTGAAGGATTTCTGGATGAAGAAGAGAATATCCATGAATGGAAAACTGCTATGAAAGCATACACCATAATTAATGATGGTTTAATAGGGAAATTATTACTCCTACAAAACCTGAGTCTTTTTATTGTGAATGCTGATTAGCAAGAGAGTAGCCCTGAATATACACAGAATGCATGCTTATGGAATGTTTGACCAGAGTGTTTTCAATAAAAAATACTATCTTCATATCTTGTTGTGACTTGGAGATGCACAGTTTGAAATACACTGTCCATGTTTTGCTCAGTATGTGTTACTGAAATAGTTGATGGCACTTGCTCAAAATCGTCTTCGTTTTAATTGCAAGTCCTGGTTTTTACGAAGACGTTGCTCTAAGTCTCTTATGGTGTTTCGGAGAATTTCAATTTCCTTGTTTTTCTCCTCCTGGAGATGCTGCAGCTTCTGTAAAAATGCAAGAAAAGGCTTAACTGTTAATCATCACATAGAGATATAGACTGATAAAATGTTGCTATTGCAAATGAGAAATTTTCTAATAAGAATATTTTCCCCCAGCATTTTGTATCACAAAATTACAAAAATTGCTTCCCCAGAATCCTACTTTTGTGACATCCTGAAGTCTCAAGCCCACACAAAAAGATAATGCACATGCACAGTTTATATCAGAGCCATTTCTGTCAGTTCTATCTCAAGTTTCCAAGTTAACAATTCTGTATGAAAGCCACCCCACATGTGGTCTCTCACTGAACCATCAGTATGTGCAAAGAGACATGACAGCCAGACTTGGTGATCTTAAAAGCTTAAAAGTTAAATTATTCTACAATTCTGTGAATTTAGTTGTCTAGAGGTGGGAAGGACATGTGGGAGAGAACACACAGACCACAGGCTGTTAAAGCACATACCCTTCGATAGATACTTTGTGGCAAGACAGAAGCATCTGAAAATGACCTGGTTGTTTTATCCTGAGCTCTTGCCAATTTAGCATTGAACTGAAAGAATCAGGCAAAGAGAAAACAATCAGAACCAACAGGGAAAAAAAGTTATAGAAAATAATTCAAGTGTAATTTTAACTTTTTTTTTTCAATTGCATTTTTTACCTGAGAGTAGCAATAGCAAGCTTATCTACTAATTAATCCTAGGAAAATGAAACTATGCACACTTCTTTAAAAAATAATGAAATTACAAGTTATTTTTCTTAAACAAAAAGCCTTAAAATATTTTGAAAGGTAAGTAGGAGAAATATGATCAACCAAATACATATTGATGCAAAAGGCTCGACTGGGGAAAAAACCAAAAGTAGTTAGAACTTAACTACTGGGCAGAAGTGAGTCAGTTTCCATTGTGGAAGGCAGCACATGACACTGAGCTTTGTAGAGACAATATTTTTAAAGTTTTCTAGATTCCAGCATATTACTTTGTTAAGTACTAATTAATAATTTTCACTACAGTCTCATTTAAGTTTACCCAAGGCCTGATTCGACTTTAAGTCAGCTTTGTAATGCATACCTCAATCTGCAGTTTAATTATTTCATTCTGCTTCTCTTCATTTTGAATTTTCAGCTGTCTAGTTAGCTCTAATATTTCCAGTTCTTTTTTCTCTCTCTGTTCTCTATATTCCATTTCTTTTACTTCAACTGCAATACAGTAACAAAAAATTTTATGATTATAGAAGATTCTTACATGTAAAACAAAAATTTCACAAATATTAAAACTCTCTTGATTATCAGGTCAACATTTCAGTTGAACAGATAGAACACTCTTAATAGCAGTCTAGGTTACAGTTCAAAGCAAGTTTCCAGCCTACACTCAACCCAAAATTTCATTCCTTCAGACTTTTAGGTCCAAGTTCCTAGCACTTGTTCCATCTGTTTGGGAATTTCTGTCCATTCCATTACTGTATTTTTGCCTTATTGTCACTGTCTACTCTCTTCAGCAAAGACAAAATTCAGTTAAACACTGTTCTAGTGTTTACATGTCTCCACTAAGAAGTGGACCTTGTACTTATCCTAGAGGAAATGTAAATCCTACAGGTTGCACAGCATCTTTTACCTCAACCTACAGCATTCAGTCTTCAGAGAACTTACATTTTTTCCTTAGATCACAATTCAACTGTGTTATTTCTAATTTGTGGTCTTCCTCTTTCTTTATAATTTCTGCCATGAGTTTCTCAATCTGATCTTTATATTCCTGTGAATGTAAAATATTTTTTAAAAATCATGCTGTTTCTGTGCTCTTAGCATTCTGCGAAATATGGCAATTGTGCAAAAACGTACAGTACTCTCTAGTTCAGTACTTGTTTTATTTTCAATCTTGTAAATTCAAAATGCTCAATTAATCCTTACACAGTCTGACTGAAGTGCACAAATGGAAAATGTAGCAGATTTCCTGGTATTACAGCTATAGTCAATATGAAAGTAGAAATTGTACTTCTTAAGAGAAAGGCAAGTAGAGAGATAACATTTTTTCCCTGGTCTGGGATCTGATACAATGATGCAGTTTGTTAAGGGACTACAGTTTTACCTTTGTAATTCAAAAATTCCATTAGAAGATGGTATTTAAAATATGAATTTGAAGTTAGTTTTGCTTATACCAAAGATTCTACTATTTCACAGCAGCAGTAATAGAAACATCAGTGATACCAGCAGTAGTAATGCTTGTGGCACTGAAACTCAGAGTCTAGGCATGTCAATTATATAAATATGGGTATAAATACTTAGTTTTAAGTCATAGTACAAACACAGGCAAAGTAAATCAGCTGTGAGATCCCTAATCCTACACAGGTAACAAATCTGCAGTCTTTGCATGAAGAACTAACGCAGGTTATGACCAGCCCTGCTGGTTTTACCTCCTTTGCAATAGATAAAAAGTAGGCAGATCATAAGTGGAATTCATTATGAGACACTGATAAGAAGTAGAGATCTATTATCTTTGTAGTATTTATTCCCAAAGAAACTGGATAAAATTCAGACCACTCTTGATTCCCTGGCAGCATAACCAAGTAGTATCTTGAATATCAAAACCTTACCTCCATGTAAAACATTATTTCAGTGAAAGATATTAGAATTTTCAGCATAACATTGAATTTACAGCTAAAACCCCCAAATGTATCTTAGATTGAAACAAAGTTCTCAGCACTTACAGAGTTCTAAATTGTTAGTTCTTTTAACACTTTCTCATATGGATACTGCATGAGACAAACCCTCCTCTTTTTACACACGATAAACAGCAGCAGAAGAGTAACAATAAGGGTTTTAATATGAAATCAATAACATAAAGATACATGAACTGCTACAATAGAGGTAAAATACTATCCTTCTACCTAAGAAGGATCATTTGTGACATACCTCTTCACATGTCTTTAATTTGTCTTCCAAGATGTGAATGGCACCCTTCAGTCTATCATTTTCATCTATGTAAACAAAAACCTATATGATACACTAAAAAGTACCTTTTGATAATATCATTAACATGAAAGCAGAATAAGGAAATTACTTTCATTTATTGACTTGTCTGAAGTTTGAGAAACTTTTTTGTAGACATTACAATCACCATCTACAGAACTACATGCTCTCAGTCTCAATTTTTAAACAATAAAAACCATACTTTAATCATAATGTTTGCCTGGTATTAGTACTGGAATGGTCTTTGGCCTTCTGATAAATGATGCAATCAAGAAAATCTACGTGCAAA
>WEKX01023807.1:196-11228 GCA_013390025.1 Pitta sordida
TTAACAAGACTAAGTGCCAGGTTCTTCACTTTGGACATAACAACCCCATGCATCGCTACCGACTGGGGGATGAGTGGCTGGAGACTGGTAAAATGGAGATTGATTTAGGACTAATGATTGACAGAAAACTCAATATGAGCCAGCAATGTGCCCAGGTGGCTAAGAAAGTCAGTGGCATCCTGGCCTTTATTAGGAACAGTGTGGTCAGTCGGACTAGGGAAGTTATCCTTCCCCTGTCCTCGGCACTGGTCACAGCACATCTTGAGTACTGTGTGCAGTTCTGGTCTACCCAGTTTAAGAAGGATGTTGAGCTGCTTGAGAGGGCCCAGAGAAGGGAAACAAGGATGGTGAAAGGACTGGAGGACAAGCCCTATGGGGAGCGGCTAAGGGAAGTGGGGTTGTTCAGCCTGGAGAAGAGGAGACTCAGAGGCGACCTAATTGCTGCTTACAACTACCTGAGGGGAGGTGGGTGAGGATCTCTTCTCTCAGGCTGACAACACCCGAACAAGAGGACATGGCTTTAAGCTTCGCATGGGAAGGTTTAGACTGAATGTTAGGAAGAGTTTTTTCACAGAGAGAGTGATCTCTCATTGGAATGGTCTGCCCAGGGAGGTGGTGGAGTCTCCATCCCTGGAGGTGTTTAAGAGTAGGTTGGATGAGGCATGTTTTAAACAATGGGTTGGTGTTGGGTTACAGGTTGGACTTGATGATCTCTAACGTCTCTTCCAACCTTGCAAGTACTGTGATACTGTGAAAACTGAACTAATGTATCCGAGATGCCTGATTCATTTGCCTCTAAAGAGGTCAGATGTCACTTTGTAATGAAGGATGCTTGGAAATCTTGCAAGAACATATTTATAAAACATTTAATATTTCTTTGAAATTTCAAGCAAAACCATGTTTTTTAAGTGATTTTTTATTTAAATTCCCTTCGGTCCCAAAATCTTACGTCACAGAGTTATGTAGAGGTGAAAAGTTAAGGAGAAAAGTACCTGCCAAAAGATGTGGACGCTTTACTGGAATATCTGCTTGTCCTTATGGTCTCACTGCATTGTTTTTTTGTTTTGCATGCTTCATAGTTGCTCAGTTTCTCTCCCTCGTATTCATAATGTCCTTCCTGACAGGCTCTTAGCTAAAGCCACATTTTAATATCTCATTAATGATATTGTTTAGTTTAATGATAATTTTATGTACAGATGATCTGTTTTCAGTCCATTGTGCAGTTATGTTTTCTGTCCCTGAATGTACTGTGTATGACACTTTCAGTGGTCTATTGAAAGACCACCACTATGCAAACTGTATGTGACAGTGAGCTCCTAAGCCACTTACGAATTAGAGATATAGGCAAATAGTTCCCTTATATAGGCATGAAGATCCTTCTGTTTCTTGAACATGCATGTTGAGCTCTAGCCTGTGTTTGTCTCCATGTATTTGTGTGTCAATAATTATATCATGCAAAATTATTGCCCTATGTTGTAAAAGTGTCAACAAAAAAAAATTATCATGTCACAGAATTATTTTTTTTTAGCAAAGAGCTTTTGGTAAATTTGCTAGTCATGCTGCACAATTATTTATGATTATGTAATTGAATGGTACCATATTTGGTAACCCCAAAATTAAATATGAAATCCTGCTAAGTCTTCTAATAAACCAATGTGTTCCAGCAGCATTGATACAATATATTTTGGCCAGTAGATGTGGACTGCAAGCCTCAAAGTGATCATAGTTACATGTGTTAAAAGATGCATTTTCAAATACCAAGAATTTTATGATATTTCATCATGTCATTCATAATACATTCATAATACACATCTGAATATGTGTATTATAAGTCTAGTAATTCTTCATCAAAGAGCTCCCAGTAACTTCAGTAAATGCAAGTCCATTTTTAGACTTTAGCTGCAGACATTACGCCTCTTTTGTAATGACGGCAGAGGAGAAAATCAAAATATACTTTATGATACATTTTCCAGAACTTTTAGAAGCACTGTATAGTCTATCCGTCCCCTGTCCCTCTGTGTATTATGTTACACAAGTCACTGCAGCATTAAATTGCTTCACACTATTATTTGTAACTTTTTCTTTTCTTTTTGAACTTTGATTTTCAGTTGAAAATGTATTTTGCTAATTCCATATAAAGACAGAATTTGACCACTGGAAAGTTGCTAATACCTGAAATAAGTCATTTAACTTGTCGCTCTAGGCCTAAAACCCTGGAATTAACTCTTATGGCTTTGAAGAGTCATACTGTAAATATTACATAATAGAAATGAAAATCTGATTAATGTAGGCTATTGAAGTACTATCAGATACCAGGAGGAGCTAGACCACAGCCATTTGCTACCTGGGGATATGACGTCTCCTTTCCCAACTCCTGCGTTATTGTCACCATTTCAGTAAGATGGGTGAAAAGAAAGGATTCATTGTTGTGAAGGGAATTAAAAATATACTGTAATTAACATATTATGCTAACATCACTTTAATCAGGTAATTATCAAAGGACTGTTTGGCCTTTAAGGACATTGATTTAATAGGAATTAATTTAATGATTGAACACTGTTTGTGCAACATTGTCATTGCTAGTGATGCAGAAAATTGGAATCTCAGCTCAGCTGAAAAGAGTTTAGACTTTCCATTATCACATTAGATCCCATTCTACTGGAATGTAGTTATTAGACTTTTATCCTTTTCAGTATATATTTGAATTTTTTTTATCCTTTTTTATCCTTTCAGTATATATTTAAATGTTTGGGTGTTATCTAGAAATTTCTGAATAGAAAAAGTAAGTTAAAATTTTCATCATTGTACTGTTCTCCTTTTTAATAGAGTCTTGAATTTTTGCTTAATATAGCCTTAAAGAAAGTTCATTAGATTTTGGGTTTGACTTGCTATTGCTTTTCCCATAAAACAATTTTTCTCTGTTTTCATTCTCTGCTTTCTTCTCTGCAAACCTGATCATTATGTTTAGGAAGAATATGGGTTTGGTTTATAGAATAGTTTTACAGCTATAACAATACAGTAGCTTTAAAAAGTAGTAGCAGCAGACAGAGCTCAGTTCCATCTAGATTATTCTGAGGCTGACTCCTCCATGGTCTTGTCACAGCTTAGTGGAAATGGTGAACATTACAGGAAAAGTGTGTTCAGTACCTGAGGGTTAAGACAGAGTTAAAGCTGACCTTTCTAGTTACAACCCCAATTACCAAAAATTGTATTTCTAGTGCCTCTAACTACTCTTGTATAAATTAGACCCAGAGGGAAAGAGGGAGCTCTACACAAACAAGTGATTCGAAGCATGTAGTGAAATGGTGTGTCTGACAGACTTCTGCACATAGAATAATTTTCAAATAAAATTTTACTCAAGGGTGTCCAGCAGTTCCTGCTGTATCTCAGCAGAATTTTATAAGGGAACCTGGTGGCCAAATGATTAGCCGCCTGACACTAGAATGAAGCTATTGCAGTAGAGACAGCAGGTTAGGCTGGTTGTGTATTGAAGACTGATAGAAAAATAATTTGACAACAGATGTAGCAGAGGCTCGGACTTGCAAACACTGTAGGTTGCTAGCCCAGTGCTGAGGCAATGCTGAAATGCTTTGCACTGGGTAGTTCTAGCCTTTTCCTTCATGCCAGAGCATTTTCTATTTTCAGAGGGGAGACTTTCAAAGAGTATGTGGACCCTGTGTTTCAAGCAAAGTGGGTTGTGAGTAGTCATTTGGTTCCATCTTTTGGATTTTCTATTTGTCCGTCAAATTGTGTGTCAAGGCCCTCTGACCAGATTTATGAGATGGGTACACTGGGTTGTAACTTAGTGAGGGCTTAGTGGCATTGCCATTGGTCCTTGCTTAGTCCCAACATTTGAAATCTCAGCATGGGTAATCTCTTTCTATTAATGAAAAAACAGAGCTGAGCAATGAGCCTTAGTATGTGAGTCAAATGCCAGGGGCACATCCAAATGGATACACAGCAGTAGTAAATGGGAGATTTTCAGAGGGAGTTTGCAAGATATTAAATATATCTTGGAGGTGATTACTGACCAGCAGTAAGAGAGTGACAAGGTCGCATGATAATCTGTCTTTCAGATTGGAGCTGGTTTGTGTCTGGCCTCCTTGGTAGGAGGTTGAAGAGAACCTAGGTCTGCCTGCATAAAGCTGTGCATATACCCTCAGGTTAGCTGGCTTTCAGAGTTGTTGGTAAGGATCTTTAAGCATGTATAAGATGCAGCTTCTCAAACACTTTCACAGATTTCAGATAACTAGGACTGATTTGAAATGAGCCTGAAGGAGAGAAATGATAGTCTCGGATTTTCTCCCTGTCACATACAGGGGAGAAATAAATGAGGAGAGTTTTCTTTTGTGCATCATTGCTTCCCTTCTGGGAGTGCAATGAAGGCAGAGCTTCCCATCCAGCTGAAAGGAAACAATCTTACAGGATGCAAATGTAATGATATTAGTCAGGGGATTATTACACTAACAACAAATGGGAGAGAGTGATTGTTTCGTTCCGAAGTAAGACATGGGCAGAAAATTAATCAGGACACCAAATTACAAGGTGGACACATTCTTTAGTTGCCTATGGACCAGTGTGAGAAATGTAAGTATTAAGAACAGTTGTACTCACATACAGATATAGATTTGGTCTTCACCATGTGTCTGAAATCTTACAGGAACATATGACACTTTGAAATACATACCGAAAGCCAGTATATGGTAGGTAAAAGTGGAAGACAAGTGTCTCTATATCAGAGTGGCACTAGGGATTCAAGAGATTGAGAACTTGGAAAGAACTGATCATGGGGTTTCTTCTTTGACTGTATTCTAATGGAGCATAAAATGAGATGGGAGTCAATGTCTGCTTGTTCTTTGGGATTTGATGGAAACTTTTATAATCACTTCAGTAAAACACAAATTCATTCCCTTCCAATCCCACTACTTCCAGTGAACAACAACAAAAAATTCTTAATATATTTGGAATAATGTCGCAGTATGGTAATAAGACCTAAATGCAGCTCTCCCTCTTTAGGAAGTTAAGACTTGAAGAAATGTTTCACACATGAAACAAAGTATCTGAGTGTCTCTTTTCATATACATATAATTTTTTTAATTGGCACAAACAAGCACACCAACAACAAACCGCCACTACATTTTAATAAAAACAAAATGTAGAGAAGGAACAGGTGGTGGGGTGAATAAAAGCAATACCTGGCTCTCAAACTTGTCCAGACCTTGCAGAATCTGGCTGCCAGCCCTGCCTCATGATCATTTCCTTCCCCACTCTCAATTCCCTGCAATCTGCTGGTATTTGCAAGGATAGGGAATTCAGCCACCGTTTTACAAGCTTATTTGGAAGGCATTACCAATTCAAAGGGTTGTATTCTCCTGTAGAATAATACTTGCCTGCTGTGGTCAATGGGTGTTAACTTGAGCACAAAATGTAAGATGTACTACAAACTCAGGTTATGACATGCCGGCTCAAATGTTATGGAAATGAATACACTCTGCACAGTTCAAGGAAGAATGGAAAAGTATGGATGAAAAAATGAGAAGAAAGGAAGAAAAGTTCATGATGAGAGATTTTCCAACAACTTCCAAGCTGCATTTATTTCACAGTTAGTAGAAATAAGTATAGGCTTCATTGACTGTAAATTATTTTTTTGTCCTATACTGAATTGAAAATTTCCAATTGAAAATAGGAGAGATTTTATATTATCAAGAAAGTTTTTAACAGAACAATAGCAATAGCTAATGCCCTGAAAGATTCTGCCTTTGAAGAGCTCTACTTTGCAGGGTTTTGTAAAGATAACAGAGCTCAGTCAAACTTTAGGTTTTGTTTCTCATGGCAGGAAAAAATACATAGTGGAAATATAAAATTACTTTGCCTCTTTGTTAATACAAGCTACTTCCCTTACACCCACTCTCTATTAATATCCTTTTCACAAAGAAAACAGAATATGTACATTGATCTAAGCTATTTGCAACAGAAGTCTACCTTCTTTATTTATGTAAATTGCAGATGCACAGCATAATTGATGTGACTGTTCCAAAAAGCTAAAGGCTAAACTGCAGCCAACTCCAAGTCCTTTGTGTTTTTTACAAAAGGCAAATAATTCACTGAATGTGGACAGAATTTTTGCAAGAAAAAGGAAAAGCAAACTCTGTCCCCAGATAACCCATTCTATTATTTCTTCAACTTCCTTTTCCAAGCATGGTCAAGATTCCTGCCTTCAAGTCTGATAGTAGTACAGCTCCTCAACAAACAGTAATAGTTAATGTTTTTTGCATGGTTCTCTAAATTCTCTGGAAAACTCACACAGAAATTGAGCTCACTGCAAACCTCTCACAGAGACTACTAGAGATTAGATTATTGAAATTTGACAAAGTTACTCATAACTGAGAATCATTCTCACTGTAAGAATGCTAAGGTAGACTTGATGGTAGGTAGTGGTGTGAAATTTAATTTTACATATAACAAAAACCTAATCCTTGGTATTTTCCTGGCATTTGTGGCTATCGCAAATAGAAGCCAAAATTTTTGTAGTATCCTTCCTGTAGGAGAAGGGTAGAACCTCCTCATCCAAACATCTCTGTGAATATATGGAATAGCTGCAGCAGCCTCCCAGTCCATTTCGCAACTCCCCCCAGAAACATCGGTTTGTTGAGATACGAAATTCCAGAGCATTTTATATATATATATGTAAAAATAATATATATATAAAATACATATTATAATAAATTTTTTACTTTGAGAAACCTTTTAACTGACTGCTAATGAGGGAGAATAATTTTTAAAATATTAACAATCTATATGAGAATTGTGTAGGTACACATTTAATTTCCTAGGGTGAGTTTTTCCTGATATTTAGATCTGTCATAATTATACATTATATTCTTTGCATTGTCAAGACAATGTATTACTTTCCTTGTCTTCTTTTTAGCTTGAAGTACTTGGAAAGAAATGAGAGTAAACAAACATTTAGAAGATAAGTTTCAGTCTAAGCCTGTCATCTGAAGTAGGCTAGCATTAAAATGGTCTAGGATTGATGAAGAAGGGCTGCATGAGATGAGAGTGGGCAGATTGAAAGTAACTTCTTTCACTGTGACTTCTAATGTAATTCAGCTTTTTCAGAAAACTCCCAATAATACAGATTTTTCTAGTTTGATTTACTCTGGAAAATATATTTTCCTTCCATCATATGCAATATGAAAATTTTAAAGGTGGATTCAATTTTTTTCATGGGATTTTATCACACATAGTGTGTCAGATGAGTTATCCTAGGAACTATAGCCAAAACATAGGTGACCTGCAGGTGGTGGCATTTTGTGCTGCATTATACCCTTCTGCCAGTGTATTGGAAAGGCCAATTTAAAGATATAGCCTCTGTATTCATATTAGATCTGTCTCTCAGGACGTCAAAGCAACTCCTGAAGTCCTGGGTGTCTTCTTTGATTTCCATTTGTTGCATGAGTAGAGCTCAGTACTTCTAAGTGTTGTTCAGCATGCTACAACAGTAGTGTTTCTAGTGTAACTACCAGCAGTATGTTAACTAACATTGATGAATTTTGCTATGGGAACAAGATATCATAGAACAGATTTTATCCTGGTTATCACCGTGTGTTTATATGGCATCAGGTGGTCCCGTTTACCTTTAGGCATTATTTGCTGGTATGATACAAAAGAAAATAACGGCAAAGATTTATTCCATTTTCTTAGCTCCTTCCTCCTTTGCAGTGTGTGTCCTGTGCATAACCCCTTGTAACTGGAACACATTCTCATCCATGAAGATCTTGATGTACCTGAAAATCATAGTAGATACTGGAAAGCAGAGCTCAGGAAGGTTGGTATGCATGTCCCTTCTGCATACTAATTTACAGCCAAGAATAATGTCTGTAGCCTCTTTATCATGGTAATATTCATGAAAAATAGTGATTATTGCTCTCCTGAGTGAATTGGTACTCTTCTGCACTGAGAAAACATGTAAACATGTAAATTTGGACTGACAGAAAACTTTGGAAAGCTTTATCCCCAGAAACAAAACTGGGGAGAGTGAAGAGGTTTAATAAGGTGAACTGTCATCCTGCAGGAGGTGTTTTAGCAGACAGTACAATGGAACAAGACCATAGCACATTCAGTCTCCTAATAGATGCCAAAGAAATTATACCATTGCAGAAAAAGATCTCCTTTGATTTTTGTTTCTTTCCTTCTTCCACTGGGAAGGGTGGTGCACCCTGCCTGTATAGCTTAATAGGAATGCACTTATGCAGTTTCGATGTCAGCCTTGCTTTAAGATTTAAGAATTTAAGATTTAAGAAGTTGATTAAAGATTTAGGAAGCCCTGGTGCAAGGATTTTAGAAGAGTGATGAATTATTTTGATATGTGTTTATTGTACATGTACTTGAATACAAGCTTTGTCCTCAACGATCATTTATTGACTGATGATACGCAAGGTACAACTGTGAATTAGGAACAAGACAAACTCATTGATGATCTAAAAGTACTTGGGCTAACCAGCATTCACAGTTTCTAAAGTCTATTTTTAACACGTGGGAAAAGTCCTGGCTAACTGCTGATGTACCACAAGACTGGAAATTGGCTAATGTGACACCTATTCACAAGAAGGGCAGGAAAGATGATCTGAGTAATTACAGACCTGTCAGCCTGACCTCAGTCCCAGGTAAAGTTATGAAACAGATAGTCCTGTGTACTATTCCGCAGCAACTGCAAAATGACCATGACGTTAGAACTAGTCAGCATGGATTTCGGAGAAGCAGGTCTTGCCTGACCAACTTGATCTCCTTTTATGACCTGGTGACTCACCTGGTTGATGATAAAAAGGTTGTGCATGTTGTGTACTTGGACTTTAGCAAAGCCTTTGACACAGCTTCCCATGATAAACTTCAGGAGAAACTCATAGAACATGGACTGGATAGAAGCATTTTATATTGGGTTAGAAACTGGTTGGATAGACGAGCTCAGAGAGTGTTGGTGAATGGTGCCTCATCCAGCTGGCAGCCAGTCACTAGTGGAGTCCCACAGGGATCAGTGTTAGGCCTGGCACTATTCAACATATTTATTGACGATNCCTGAGGGGAGGTTGCCGCCAGGTGGGTGTGGATCTCTTCTCTCAGGCTGACAACACCAGAACAAGAGGACATGGCTTTAAGCTTCACATGGGAAGGTTTAGACTGAATGTTAGGAAGAGGTTTTTCACAGAGAGAGTGATCTCTCATTGGAATGGTCTGCCCAGGGAGGTAGTGGAGTCGCCATCCCTGAAGGCGTTTAAGAGAAGACTCCATGAGGAGCTTAGTGACATGGTCTAGTTGGTGGGAGGCTTGGATGGATGGAGCGTGGTGCTCATGGTTCCACGCTTGTGAGACTGATCCCTGGGTGGGCATTCACTTGGGAGTTGGACTAGATGATCCTGTGGGTCCGTTCCATCTCAGAATAACCTGTGAACCTGTGAAAAAAGGGAAAAAGTAACAATCAATAGTGGGGACAACCTTCCTCATGTGTGGGAAAGCTACAGTGTATGAACAGTAGGTAATGCTGTAGCTGAGGGACTTATAATGTCTCTCATGCTCACTTGTTGTAGAGCATCTTCACATGAAAATGGAAGGCATGTGTGTCAATTTCAGTGGGCCTCTCTTTTCTGATATTTAATTGCAAATAAAAAATGTAAGAACTTAGTGTTTTACTCATTAAGCTGAAAAATGAAAATTCAGGGATGTCTAGGAGATCCCTGGCTGCTTCTCAATCACACTACCCAGTTCAATTCAATATGAAGATTATCTGGAGGGATTGACACCTCAAAGTTAAAAAGACAAACAGCCTTTTCTAATAAATTAATATAACTGTCTGCTCTTTTCATTTTGTTACAAAAAATTAATTTTTTAATTACATATTCTAAAGACATTGCAAACTTTTCTAAAGTAGAAATGCTCTATTAAAAATCAAAAAAAAATTATGCAGCAGAGAAAACTGAATCTTCAGGTGTTGAAGTTAACTTTTTTCTTCAATAATCCTTATATTGAAATAATATCTACCAATCAGATCAGTAGATTCTTATTTCAGACAATTACATGGCATCTTGGAAATGAAAGAAAATTTATTTCCACCTGCGCTAGTCTAACATAGATTTTGTCTTTCAATGCTGGAATTCTCAAAAGGCAAAGAATTTTATTTTTAATATACCAAGAATAGAGTCAATTATTATTTCACATGGGGTATAACTCCACATCACTGATGGAGGAATAAAGCTTCAAATTTGTATGGTGGTGCAGAGTTCCCAGTGCTTTTTATAGGTAAGAAACTATGAAAAAAACAGTAAGATGATCCTTCATATACAATATTGATTAAATATCTAGTTTCTGTACATAATTGAAAATTATTTATTCTTGTAATGGGAATAATTGTAATACGTATTCCCGCTAAACCTACTTGCTGGCAACACATGAAGGAGGTTTCACATAAGAAAAAACAAATTACTTACAGATGATTAAATTGGTAACAAACAGATTTTGCAAGTCCGAGGCACAGTGCCATCATAAGATTTTACATATGAGAAAGCTACCTCAAAAATAATGTTAGTTTTTCAAATTGCTGGGTATAGAGTGAGAGGAAAAGGGTGAACATGCCCTCAGACTATTACCCCCTGCTGGTCGTGCAGGCCGGCTGTGAAGAGATCAATGAGAGGGGTACCAGGGAGATCAAGGAGGGGTTTAAGGAGTTGGGTAATTTGATCAGTGGGGCAGGGGCACAGGTAGTCTTCTGCTCTGTCCCTGTACTGGCGGGACTGAACCCCAGGTGCAGCAAGAGGATCCTTGCTTTTAACAAATGGCTTAAGGGCTGGTGCTGGCAAAATAACGTTGGGTACTACGACCATGGGGCGTCCTTCTCCAAACCAGGGCTAACGGACCCTGGAGGGCTGCATCTGCCAAACAGGGGTAAAAGGGTTTTGGCCAGAGGGCTTGCCAGGCTCATTGCCAAGGCTTTAAACTAAATTCGAAAGGGGAAGGGGATCCGGCAACCACTCAAGAGGGC
>WEKX01023807.1:11475-28776 GCA_013390025.1 Pitta sordida
GAGGAGCTTAGTGACATGGTCTAGCTGGGGGGTGTAGGGCTGGATGACCCTGGGCCCCTTCCGGCTCGGAGTGGCCTGCTAGACTGTGAGGCATCTAGGTTGGTATTACGCTCTAGGATGTGCTCTTGGTCGCTGTACGGGTATTAGATGGTGAGTTGGACTAGATGATCCTTGTGGGTCCCTTCCAACTCATAATTTTCTGTGATTCTGTGATTCTGTGAACATCTTGAGTGGTTGACTATGGGTGTTTGCTGCATTCACTGTCTCCCCTAACTACTTGTAGCTGTGACAAAAGTTACACTGCAGACAAAATGGGGATTTAAAAAAAACAACAACTTAATTTTCATTTATCTAAAATCTGTGATTCATATGTTTTTAACTGAAAGAGCTCTTGTAAATACTTCGAACTAGCATGCTTTGGGGCAGCTATTTTAATACAAAATGCTGCTTTTCATGGCTTGCAGGGCTGGGCTCTGGTCGCAAAACCAATGGTGTGCTGCTCATCCTAGTAGGCTTAATTGATGCTAATGTTGTGTTTACACGGCAGTTAGATTTTAAAGGAACACAACTATGGGAATTCAAAACAATTTTTTCTTTATTCCTCGAAACGTGACTTTCTTCCTGCATGTTCAAGTTCACTTGAGGCAAGTTGTATACATGCATATGGTTCTCTCGAGCATCTGCCTGTCTATAGAACTGTGAAAAGTAATTGTGTTCTGATGAGTTTTTTTAACTTTATCTTCCCCAGAATGAAAGAAAAACTTAATTAAAGTTTGTAGATAAGGTCCCTAAGGAAAGAACATTGTAAGAATTTACTTTTGCAGGTTTTGTTCTGAGATCTTGAAGTCTATTTCCATTACTGGACAGGACTGGCAGATGAATGCAATTAAAGGCACAATAGGAAAAGAGATTAAATACAGCATTGATGACTGACAGCGTGGGCTTCCTTCAGTACTTTTTGTTGGATAGAATGCGTCACTCCAATTCTTGCTCAATTTATTAAGCACCAGATTTTAGTTGAACGGTTGAGCTTGGGGTCTAGTTATCCTGAGCAGTGCTTGGGCAATGAGAATCTAGGTTTCCTTCTGCCAAATGAAAACTCTTGCTTTTGCTTCTTCTCCACAGGAGGAGAGGTTCCATACACAACCCTGGCAACTCGACTGATGATGGGAGCTTGGTGGCTTTTTGCTTTGATTGTCATCTCCTCCTACACTGCAAATCTAGCAGCTTTCCTCACCATCACACGCATTGAGAACTCCATCCAGTAAGTTGATAAAGAATGATTCAAGGGAGAGTAGAGTGAATATAAATATACATGTAAAGAGGTATAAATTATTTACTTAAATTTGATAAAAAGAATAATCTTTTATCATCCTAAGAAGTAGTTTGGAAGCTAGAAAAATAACAATACTATAAACTGTTTGTCTTCCTGGAGACACTTTGTTTTAGGATTGGAATTGTTGGCCTTTAGCAGATTCCTATCCCTCTAGCACACGCATATATGTATGTATACACACAGAAACAATTGAGTTTGAGATAAGCAGTGTATCAGTATTTGAAATGGAAATGGGAAGGTATAAATTGTTTCTGTGTTTTCCAGCTAGGCTTGCCATTCAGATGTATCCCACAATATGTGTGTTCCAACACTTTGATCCAGAAGAACCCAATGCTTCTTCAGTGTATGGAGACATCAAAGCTGAATTCACCTATTCTTGCCAAGGCAAAGATGCGTTAGCATTAACAAAGAATAAAAAATTCACTAGTCAGCTTTGCTCCTTCTGCTCCCAAGCTGCTCTTTTACTACATAAGCAGATCACATTGTTCTTTTTCTGTCTATTCTGTCTTTTGCTTGATGCCTCTGTAACCAGAGTGTCCTTGTCTTCTCCTGCTCCTTTTATAGTGAACTCTTTTTCTGTCATACAGATTCACAGATCATTGTGAGTTGGAAGGGACTCATAAGGATCATCGCGTCCAAATCTTAAACCACACCACTGCCTACCCGGCGGGAATTGAACCCTGGTCTCCCGCATGGCAGGCGGGGACACTCACCACTGTACTAAAGTGGATTTTCTTCCAGTCCATTTGTGCAGACCATCTCTCTATACCACAGGGACTTTGCACGTCTCCTACCCTCTCTCTAACCTTTTGTACTCCAGTATCCTCTCCTTCAGCAAGATGCATGCTGAATTATCATTGCTCCCGCTGCACCAGTAACCTCCTCCACTTTCAAATGCTCACTCTTGGGTCAAAGCAGAGACTAGAAAATACACAGAAGCCTGCCAAAGGGCAGCCGGCCATTTCTGTATGGCAGGTTTTTAATCTTGAGGCAACAAGTCCGTGAAAGACTGTTGGAGTGACAAGGTTAACCTTTCTCATATATCCTTCTTTGCAAAAAGAAGAGAGGTATATTCTGCTGTATTTCTTCCTCCAGAAAGGTAAAAACCAGACCTTCAAGTCAATTTCAGTGCTGACCTTAGGGAAAGTTCAGTTTTTCTCAGTTGTTGATTCAGGTCCCTGATTTCTGTGTATCATCACTTAAGGTCTTTCTGCCTCTGGTTCAGCTGCTTTCCAAATCTCTCTAACACTAACACTAACACTAACATAGACTGGGCTGGGGGTGCCTTGTCTTCTGTGAACTCATAGGTTAGGACCAAGCACCACTGCATGGCACGCAGTCACCATGGCCACACTAAGGCACTTTTCCTCTAGGTAAGGATTTTCTACATATTGAAACCAATCCAGGCTTTCACAACACATGGGCAATAAATATCTGCAATAGGTATTTAGTTTCATTCAATAGATATTTAATATTTCATTCAATAGATATTTAGTTTCATTTGCCACTGAAAGACAAAGTTCAGACCCAAGAGCAGAAGCAGTCCCTAACTTTGAGTGCATGGTTATCTCATGACTCTACTCATTAGGAGCATCCTCTTGAACTTCATGAAACTTTTCTCCTTTCCTCTTGGGTATTCCAAGGCCCAAATTACCCAGACTTTAGGAGTCCTCTTTCATTCCCAACCGGAAATTTTCTATGGTTGTTTTACTATCCTTCCTTTTTGGAATAACTACCCCAACACTTTCATCTATTAGAGGCCTAAATACTCTAGGACAGACATGTGTAAAACAGACTAAAATCACATGAGCAAATTATTCTCCTGATACAGTTGTATTACCAGTTAAATCAAGCTATCATTTTCTTTTATGTTCTGAATAACAGACTTTATCTTGGAATGCTGTGGGAGTATTTTGACACAACCAAACTGTTTGTAGTTTCAGTTGTAATCCCTTCACAATTTATAGGGGAGTAAAATGAAATTCTGTGTCAACATTTGTCAACATTGAATGTGAGGTTTTGAGGGAAGTTGATTTTTTTGTTTGTTTGTTTGTTTAAATTTAAGTGAGAACTGCGAAGAAACACCATGGGAATTTTTACATGCACAATAAATAATAATGATATATTCAGTCATTCAAGTTGTCTTTAGAAGAACAAAATATGTCTCTGAATCCCACTTTGAAATCATGTCCCTTCTAGTTTTGGAGTATCACAGTGTTGATAAGGTTGGGAAAGACCTTGAAGATCATCAAGTCCAACCTATAGTCCAGCTAAAACCAAACAGCTATAACATTTATATCATGACCCTCAACACCTCATCCAGTCTACCCTTAAACACCTCCAGGGACAGTGATTCAACCACCTCCATGGGCAATGCATTCCAATGCCGGATCACTCTTTCAGTGAAAAACATTTTCCTAATGTCATGTCTAAACCTCCCTTGCTGGAGCTTAAGACCATGACCTCTTGTTCTATCTCCAATTGCCAGAGAGACAAAACCAACCTTGCCTGTCTACAAACCCCTTTTAGGTAGTTATAGATAGCGATAAGGTCACCCCTGAGCCTCCTCTTTTCCAGACCATACAGACCCAGCTCTCTAAGCTGCTCCTCATAGAGCTTATCCTCCAGCCCCTTAATCATCCTTGTTGCCCTTCTCTGAACTTGTTCCAGCACCTCGACATCTTTCTTAAACTGAGGGACCCAGAACTGGACACAGTACTCAAGATGCGGCCTAACCAATGCCGAGTACAGAGGAAGGATAACTTCCCTTGCCCTGCTGGCCACACCATTCTTGATGNAGAGGAAGGATAACTTCCCTTGCCCTGCTGGCCACACCATTCTTGATGCAGGCCATGATGCCATTGGCCCTCTTAGTTGCCTGGGCACACTGCTGGCTCACGCTGAGTTTGCTGTCCACTAATACCCCAAGTCCCTTTCAACCTGCTCACTCTTTAGCACTCCATCCCAGCCTATAGCTCTTCTTGGGGTAGTTATAACCAAAATGCAGAATCCGACATTTAGTCTTATTAAAACTCATCCTATTGGAATCTGCTGATCTTTCCAATCTGTCCAAATCCCTCTGCAGGGCCCTAATAGTCCAGAAATATGTTCAAATTATTGTGAAAAATGTCTGTGTTTTCTTATCATGTTTAAAAAAAAATACACACACATATACCCAAACTATAATTTAATATATCTGCAGCTTTTTCTTGCAGTTTATTTTACTAGAAAAATTTCAGTGGAATTCTGACATTATTGTGTACAGTTAGGACGACTTTGGTCTTTGTGCTGTATTATTTGTGGGCAAAGTCAACTGAAAATATTTTATTCGGTAGAAAATGTTGCAGCTGGAAAGCTCCTACAATGAAAGAACAGAGATATTTTTCCACAGCAATTCCAGCTCAAAAATAGAGTAATTAGATGTGTTAAGTATCCATTAGGGAATGAAGTTATCCTAACTACGGTAGGAGTGTAAAACTTTAGTTTGCAAAACTGCCAAAATTGCAGCTTAAACCAGCACATAAGAGAGAGGCTGTTTATTTACCATGCTGAATTACTGCAAAGTGGAAACATGAATAAGCAATAAAGTAAAAAGCCTATGCTTTTTTTTTTTTTTACCAATTCAAATTGTAGCTTGGGAAGCCCTGAAGACCAGAATGGAAATGGCTATCAGTATTTAAAGAAAGTAATCCAGATTTTAGTTATAGTAGTACTATCTAGCCAGCTTCAGAGAAGTCAGAAAAATTAAAGAAATTAAGTCAGTGAGTTTGCACAGGTAGAACGGGTAGTTAATAGGTTTTCATTTCAGATTTCCAGCTAGCATCAGACATTACAGCATGTTGTTGAAGGTATGGTCTTTGTGACTGATATCTTTTACAAAAGATAGGAGGATTCAAGCAGCCCACAGCACATTTCATTTGTGTGAAACGTTTGGTAGTTCTTGCATTTCAACTTTTTTATATGAAGCCAATTCGCGTTAAGAGCTCTGGCAGCTTCCTGTCTGTATGAAGGCTAGGCCACTCTTCCTAGTCAGTGTCTCAAGGTATCCAGAGCTCTATTTTGAGAAGAAAAGCCTGCAAAAATTTGTTATTCAGTGCACTACGGAGGACTAGTTAAATGTTCCCTTTCCTTAGAGAATCCTGAAGTAGATCTTGATGCATCACTTGATGGCATTTGTACTCTTCTTCAGTGTTCAATTTGAATCAAATTGTTACAGGTTTTAAATTAATTTAAAGGAGCTACAAGAAGGAGTGGACTTTAATCTCCTTTTCCATGCAAACAGCTACTTTTAATACCCTTGGGAGCTCAGCTTTTCATTTTCTGCCAACTTGCAGTATCAAGAGTAATGGCACTCAGATTATAAAGTGGTTCCTGGATGCACCTTTTGTTCACACTTGACCGACATTGCAAAGGGCATTTATATCAAGACAGTCAGCACTTCAAATGCCAAAATATTGTGGCAGAAAAGCAAAACATAATTTCCATGCTCTTTAAATCTTAAGTTCACTCTCTCAAATGCAATGTGAATTAATAGTAATTTAGAGTGTTTTTTCTTGGTAAATGTCAAATAAATTTGGAGGTCCTAAGCTATTTCTTATAGGTGCTGATGCTGTGAATTAAATCACTGGGCCAGTATTGACATTATTCTGGTTTATGATTCCTTTAGGAGAGAATTAGAGTCCATTATTGGCAAAGATCAATTTTACTCAAACTACTGCACTGTTTTTTCTAGGTTTAAGGAGGGTGTCACCACCATCTCATGAGCACTGACACTTTGAAGGAAGGTTGGAGGAGTGGGATAGACAGAGAAGTCAAAGGATTTGTCATATGAAAGCCCAGTGTTAGATGGTTTCAAGTTTAATCCGCTTCTAAAAGTGTGGAAGATTCATCCTCAGAATAGCCCCATTAGCGTAGTTAATTTGGGATAATATTGGTATTGCAATAATGTTGCTATTATCCCCGTAATTGTAATGAGGAAAAGACCTATCCTAAAGACCACACATTACATATTTCTCCACAATGCTGTGTGAGTGATATTCAAAAATAACCTGAACTATGACCTGACTGTATGTTCATTTCCCTAGAAGCTGAATTTGTTCTTTATACAAACTCAGGGAAAGGTATTTTATTTTATAACAGTTTTTTTCAATTATATCTGCTTTTTTGTATTTTAAATAATTTTCATCATCCACAGAATCACCGAATATGCTGAGTTGTAAGGGACCCACAAAGTCATCAAGTTCAACTCTTAGTCATGCAGGGGACAGGCCCAAGAGTCACACCATGTGCCTGTGAATGTTCCTAAAATGTTTCTCGAACTCTGGAAGACTTGGTGCTGTGACCACTTCCCTGTGGAGCCTGTTCCAGTACACAATCACCCTCTGGGTGAAGAGGTTTTTTTCTAATATCCAACCTAAACCTCCCCTGACACAATTTCAGGCAATTCCAGCAAGTCTTATCACTGGTCACCACAGATATCAATGTCTGCCACCTTTTAGCTTCAAAATTAGAAATTTAAGGAGATAAGTTTTAAAATGTAGGGTTATATTTCACTTACTCATGCTAGATGTGTGCTTTGCATTGCATGTAGCTCATCTAAGAACTACCATACAATTAAATTCCATTGGGGGTATCAGAATTTGGGCATGAAAAACACCCTGTAGGAACTAATCAGCTTGACAAATGCTTTTTCCTTAATTTGAGATTGAATGTGGCAGCTGTGTGCTGAGTTTGGGTGACTTAGTGAGGCTGAGGATTTATGCATCCACTAAATGTACTTGTCTGAAAAGAGAATGAATTCTTTAATC
The DNA here is from genome assembly GCA_013390025.1 of Pitta sordida. Lineage (NCBI taxonomy): Eukaryota > Metazoa > Chordata > Aves > Passeriformes > Pittidae > Pitta > Pitta sordida. Next base: position 18,619 of record WEKX01023807.1, read on the forward strand.
CAGTAAAGGTACACTGAACAATGTGTAACCTATAAACCCAGCTGGAGGCAATGTAGTTCTTTCTTCTGTAAAGGAATCTCAATGGTTTAATAATTCTCCTAGTTCTGTCAAAGTTTGTCATTTCTCTTTGTTTTGCTATACCACATCTTCTAAGTTCTGAATGTAGCATCAGTAGTCTGCAGAGTTGCAGGTTATTTAAAAAAAACAGCTTCTGAAGGAGTTAGTATATATTATGATCCATTTTACATGTTTGTATAAGGGGAGGAAGCCACTGATGTTATAGATCATTTTTGCAGCTTGTCTGTGGAGCAGAATATGCACACCTACTTCCCAAAGGTTCTGAAACTTCTTTCTCACTCCTCCACATATGGTCAAGTGAACAAAAACTTGGAGTTTACTGCCAACAACACCATTTAGCACATCTGTAAACTTTACACTTACAGTTGTCTTACTTTTGTCCTCATACCATCACTTTCTCACTATGGAGTATTGCCTGCAACTGTGAGAAGATGCTGAGTAGGGCAGCTGGGAGGAATCCTGTGTTTTAGGATAGCACATCTAACAGTGAGGAGCTGCAGACTGTAGCTAATGCCAGACTTGGCAACTACAACATGCCTTCCTGAAGCCATTGACATAATTCTTGTCCTTGTTATTTCCCTGCTGGTGGTGACTTTGTGTGTGTGATAGCATTCTTGCTTGCTTCTGAGCCTGTTTGCAGTACATTTTCCATACCTGACTGTAGTACACTTCAAGACTGACGGCTCATGTCTTGTGCTGGTTTGCCTTTCTGACAATAGCAAGATCTCTTTTACAGCCACAAAATATACAGGGGAGCTGTTTTTCTTTTGTGCTGTTTGTAACTGTACTGATTTGTGGCAGCAGCTACACATATCAATTTATCACTGAGCAATAACTTGGCAAAAAAAATTTTTGTTGCTTGTTATGCTGGAAATTATATGGCTATAATGTTGTAAAGTAATGACTGCAATTTTGCTAGTTGTTGCCACTAGAAAGCGGAGACTGAATAAATACTTTTTATATACTTCTCTAGTATAACAAATAACACAACAGTCACAGGACATTACAATGTTCATCCTGTGACAACTCATTGCACTTCTGAGCGCTGTCAGATAGAAGAGTGTATTGACAGCAACAGTAACACAGAATGAACAAATACAGTATGTTGCATTTATCTAGTGCATTTCATCAGTGATGCTCTTGACAGATAGACAGTCAACATATCAGTAACACACCTACTTTGCACAGCACTTTGCCTGATAGTAAAATAGAGAGAAGCTGTCATCAAAGCCCACCATTGCCTATGTAGGTGCTTTTCTGCAGAGCTGTGCCCCAGCCTGGGTTGTTGTAGGAAGTTATTCATCCCCAGGTGGTGGACTTTGCATTTGTTCTTGATGAATTTCACACCTCATTCTAGGTCCATCTGTACTTCAGCCTATTCTTGAGCAGTCAACTGGTCCCTCAATGTCACATCATCTGCAAACTTGGCAAGAGGCTGCTTCCTTACTCCCTCCAGGTTATTGGTAAGAACAGTTCCCAGGTTAGACCTCTGTGGTGCCTGTTAGCAGCCTCCAGCTGAGCTACACAGTGAGCATGACTGTCCAGTCAGGAATTTATTCATCTGGTTTCCCACCCAGCTCTACCTAATGGCCTAATTTAGACAAAAGAATATTGTGGAAGATGGTGTTGGATGCCATGATAGAGTTAAGGTAAACTATGTCTATTTATTTAGTGTTGTCCACAAACAAGGCAATTTTACTGTAGAAGGTAGCCAGGTTGATTAGGCATGACTTGCCTTTGGTAAATTGATGTAAACTGTAGCCAGTCAGCTGCTTCTCCTTCATGTGCTCAGAAATGTGGCCTGAGAGGATTCACTTCGTGATGTTGGAAGACCAGCCATAATTGCATTAATTTTCCTTAATGTTTTTTAATATAGTCTGGAAATTTACTTTCTTCAGTGGTCAGGGATCTCTTTCAACCTACTTCATGTTTCAAAAATTAAAGCAGCTGACCTTGCAAGGACATTGGCCAGCTCTCTCAGCACACTGTGATGCAGCTTACCAGGTCCCGTCAATTTTATGGGTCTAATGACTTCAATCAACCCCCGCCTTGTCTGGTTGGGATTTACCCGACCACCTACTACTGCTGGTTCATTGCCTCCTTGAAACCTGCCTCAAGTCACAGACACCTGAGATGCCTTGTTGAGAAAGGGTGAGGCAATGCAGGCATTGAGTGCTTCATCTTTAGCTGTGTCTGCTGTCCCCACCAACAAGTTAACACTTTTTTGTTCAGGCTTTTAGTTCTGCAAAAGCTGTTCTTATTACTCTTGAAATCTTTCGAGAGCATCCACTCTGGCTGAGTATTTCTAATGCTATCCAAAGTTGCCATGAAGTGTTTCTAAAATTCCTCCTTTGAAGACTGTTCATACATCCACCATCAGTATATTGTTTGATGAGATGAAGACCTTTTTGAAATTCCTGGGTTTTTTTAGTAATTTCAAAGTGTAATAGATGATCGAATTGCTTTCCCTGGAGAAACCTACCTAGTGGCTATGTCTAAACTTCAGGACTGATATTTAAAATTTTATCAATCCTTATTGCAGTATATTTATTACATTTAAGTATATCTCATAGGTAGTTTACATTCACAATTCCCCTCATTGTCACTTTTCAAAATATTTAGTGCTTCCCTGTCACTCACAGCTATAATGTTAGTAAAAATTCACATTTTTACTAACAGTTCAGGCACTGGATGTTTAATCTTTCAGAACTCATAGGTGTTTATCTGGATTGGATAATTTTTTTTTTTATTTTTTTTTTACTTTTCAATTACATACAAATTAACCATAGCACTTATTCTCCTCCTGATGCCTTAGTCTACCAGAGTCTTATATTTTCCCTCCTAGAAAGGGGCATGTCTTGGTCCTCTGGTAGAAAACAAATACACCCAGTTTCAGGAAATGTTACATCTAGCATCTCACCTTTAATGATTCCATGTGTGTACTGATTTTGGTCCCTGCTGAGAGGAATGTGATCTTGTTGGAGAAAGAGAGAATTTAGGGTGTTTTAATATCATTAGTTCTTTACTCTTCAAAATGACGTTTATCTCTCCCTTATACAGTGATCCCCTGCATATTCGTGGCTCACATATCCACGTATTCTATTAGCCGTGGATGGATTTTCAGTGAGTTGTGAGACCGCGCATGTGTGCAGAATGTCCCTGACCCCGGATTTTGTGGCCAGGAAACACCAAAGGGTGCTTCCGACACTATAATAAGGTGCTACAGTGCAATCCTCCACTTATTAATGGAGGGTGTGTGGCTACAGTCAGGGAGTAGTTGAATATTCATAGGTTCATTATCTTCACAGATTTCATAACTCGCAAGACCTGCCCAGACCCAACCCTCAGCGAATTCGGGGGGAGTCACTGTAATTACTAAATATTACTGATTACAATTTAGCTCTTGTTCAATATTTTTCTAAGCCCATATGTCTGAATTTCAAAGGATTTCTCTTTTTTTAATCTAACCTCTAATCCTTGGTCATTGAGTTCTATTGATTTATTCTTTTCCTACTTTATTTTTTGTTCAGAGGCATACATATCTTTTGATATTTAATTATTGTTTTTCTAAGTGCCATCCCCAGAACAACTAGGAATTCCTTTTTCCCCCTACCCTCATAGGGCCATTTTCACTAGCCTCCATTTTTACACGTTTCAGAAACATCACTTGGAATTTGGTGAATTCCCTATATTTGTATTTGCATTTTCTGTGTCTGCAATGAGCATTTAGAATTTGCTATTGTCTTCTTTAAGACAGCATTCAGCCCCTTGATTTGTCCTTACATGTCATCCCCTAGATTTGTGCAGTTTATACGCACAAATTTGTGCTGGGAAAGCTGTAATGGGTTTTAGACAGTAGACATATTGCAGTAGTTATTTTGAAAGTTTAATGAAAGCCATTAAAGAATCAAAAGTATAGGACAGCAGTCCTACAGGACAGGAAAATAAAGACCAAGAGGTAAGGAGATTTTAAAGGGGTCTAATAAAAATTTTTTTAAGTCAAAAGCAGGGTTGAAATTATTTCATTTGGGATACTTTAAAAACTCCTGAATTGTATTATTTTTCTTGTTTACAAAGAAGAGTAAAACTAGATAACAAGTAAAGTAGAACAGATTTATTAGACTACATAATATGAACTGTGACAACACCAGAACAAGAGGACATGGCCTTAAGCTATGCCAAGAGAGGTTTAGGCTGGATGTTAGGAAGAGGTTTTTCACAGAGTGATCTCTCATTGGAATGGTCTGCCCAGGGAGGTGGTGGAGTCGCCATCCCTGGAGGTATTTGAGAGAGGACTCGATGAGGAGCTTAGTGACATGGTCTAGTTGGTGGGAGGCTTGGATGGATGGAGAGTGGTGTCCGTGTTTCCACGCCTGTGGGCCTGATCCCTGGGTGGGCGTTTGCTTGGGAATTGGACTAGATGATCCTGTGGGTCCCTTCCAACCCAGAGTAACCTGTGAACTTGTGATGAAAATCAGTTCAAAAAACTAAAACAGATATCTTATTGCTGAAAATAATATGAGATGTTACCTATGTGATGGATCCACATTCAATGCAGGAATACTACTGCAAAACCTCTGTTTACTATGTCCCCTAGTAGCCCACAGAAGTACTCAGCTCAGGTGCCCTGGGCTAGATTTGGTGAGTTCTAGCTCTAACACTCCAACTCCCTAACATCAGATGTGTGCTTACATTGTACTCTTGTAGGCTGTTAATCAGCTTCTGTTGAACTTCCTGCACGTGGCTGGAGTGACTGCAATGCTCCCTTTCTCTCCTTTGCCCCTCAGAGGAGCTTGGCATTTGACAAGATCCTCTTACTCTTCCTGTTCTTCTATTTTCATTCATTTTCACTTTTTATACCCCTTCCTTTCACTTCATATCTCAATTTTTCAATCTCACTTTACCTTTTAAGAAAAAAAAAACCACAACAAAGGAAGGTATCTTGACAGCTGTCCTCCTTTGTTTTGCCCTTTGCTTGCCTGCAGCTTCTTCTTGAAAATGTGGTTTCAAGTCTCTTGTGTCTCTTTTCTCTACCAACAATTAAGGTCTCTCCAGGATCTTTCAAGACAGACGGACATTCCTTATGGCACTGTCTTGGACTCTGCAGTCTATGAGCACGTCCGGGTGAAGGGGATGAATCCTTTTGAGAGGGACAGCATGTACTCCCAAATGTGGCGGATGATTAACAGAAGTAACGGCTCAGAGAACAATGTCCTGGAGTCAACTGCAGGCATTCAGAAGGTACTGGTATGCTTATATTTTTTCTTCCCATTGGAGATGCTCTGTGTAACACTATGTTTGATTGGTTGTTTTTAAGAGATGGGTTTGCACCTAGACCATGACCATGTCTGGTACCAATTGCTAAGAGGATTGGGACTTCTCAGCTCTGTAGGTTGTTTTCAACAGCATTTTAAAATGTAAGTGCCTATGCTGTTCGACCAAAAAGGATTTGTAGGTGTATTTATAGAAGATGAGTGCATTTGTCAGGATCCAAAATGAGAATAGGATCACTGGTCTTTGAACTCCAGAAGACATGGCAATGTACTGCACAAAGCTTACAGGACTTTGAATATAACATTGGTTATCTTATTTTTGTAGACTCTTGACACTTAAATATTTGATTTTCAGTTGTAGTTCTGAATTACATTTGTTTTGAGAGAGGAAGGCAGAAGATCATCTGGCTTTAAAGAAGAGTCTCACAGCAACTTTCTGTAGCGGGCTTACTAGTGGGAAAATATTTCGAGAGTAGAGGTCAATTTTTGTAGGCATATTTGTGAATTCAGTAGTTCTCTCCAACTTTTAGTAGACAACTGCTGCTTTTACAGAAACACTAGTCCATGAAAGGATTCAGTATAATAATAAATATGAGTTAGTGACTGACTGTATACAAACTTTATCCCTACTATTGTATCATTATATTCAGATTTTAAAAACAAATCAAAAAATATCATATTTTGTTGACTTTATTTTTAACTTCTAAATGGGAAGATTGATTAGAGAAAATATCCATGGAGTGTGTACTTGGTTGTTATAAACTTGATTTAGAGACTTCTAAAAATCCAGACTAACACTGATGGTTTAGGTCTCTCCAGGATCAGACAGACAGACGTTCCTTATGGCACTGTGAGAACAGGTAATGTTCAAGAGAAAACAAGAGAAAAGTACTGGTGATCCCTTAGTAATAAAAGAACTACAAAATAATTAGAGTTCTAAAATTACCAATCCAGCCTCTGGATAACCAAGATCGTACTTTCTCCTTGGAAGGACTAACCAGCATAAAAGAAAAGGCAAGAGAGGCCCTCCAAAATTGCACTTTGGAAACCTCTTTAGATAAAATCATAAGCTGGAAGAGCAAGAAATAAGGTCTGGAGATTTATTGGCTAGAGGAAATTGGTTTTTTTGAGAAAACATATTTTAGCTCAGTTTGAAAGGCACTGATAAGGCTAGGGTTTGCCTATTGTGTACGTATAAATATATACATATATCCCTCCACCTGGGTTGCCTTCCCAAGTTGTTCAAAGGGTTTCAGAAGAATCAAAACCAAGAATACATCAAACACAGCTGTGGTGACTAATAGCTTTTAGTTGAAAAAACCCAAACAAATGGTGCATCATGCTGTCAGGTAATTCCAGATTATAGTTTTTGATTTCTTGTTCCTGGAAACACAGCATTCACTGTCCTATAACCTACAAAACAAGAAATATCTAAGTTCTTTAATTTGTCATGCTTCTGCTTCCCAGAAATAAGCGCTTGCAAACGACAATGTTGAAAAAATAAGTTGTGTCATGTGAACAAGTCAACTACCCTCCAGTCTTTAAAAAATCAGACATCATAGACCCGATTCTAATGAATGTACACATTTGCCTATGTGTGTAGCTTTTTCCTTTCCTTCAAATTACAAGAAGAAATGACACAGAAAGAGATTACTTGCTGTCACGGTCCAGTCAGCTAGGCTGGACACGTGATGGTTCATTTATAGGATCTCAGAGTGCAAAACAAAATTCCAAGAGAGGGTTTAGCTTTGATTAAAAAGTGAGACTTTATTAAGTGCCCATAAAATATCAATGCGATAGATGAAAGGGTGAAAGTAAAGAGAAAGAGGAAGAAGAGTTTATAGCTACCCCCACGACAAAATCCTCAAAGGCATCCCTCACAGATTCGTCGTCAATCAGGACGGGAGAAGCTTCCAAAGTTCTGCTGTCTTTTATACACTTTGCCACCCATCATTTGTCCCATTGTACCTTTTCCAAGCTCTGCCTTTCCCTGCCACACAAGCAGTGTCCAAGGCGTGGTCAGGGCCGGAAGCAAGTGGTCTATTGCAATGACCGGGGTGCATGATTCACAGCATATCTCGTTCTGTCCTTCAATGCCAGGAGAAGGTTACAGCATATCTCGTTCCATCCCCCAGATAACGTAAGAGAGTAGGCATATCTTGTACTGTGATTGCTCTGGGATATCAGCACCCCAGTTCCCATAGGAACCACATTCTGTTTCAGTTCAGGGAGCAGCACTTTGGTTTTCAGTATAACTTGCATTGTCTGAGTCCCTGATACCAATGTTGAGACAATATTCTTCTTAGAAAATATTCTTCTTTTTTGACCGACTCTTACACTTGCCAGCTGCTGTTCACACAGAAGCTTTGGGGAGGTTTTATTTGTTCTGCTCAGGAAGAAAGCTGGATGAAGAAAGTGATGTTAAAAGCTAAACTAATCCAAGGAAAAGTAATATTTTAAAGGTAGTTGATAAGCGGCAGAGATTATAATCTCTGTAACACACTTCAAAAAAATGAAAACGTTTCAGAGTAAAGAATTAATGGGTCCCTTTGGTTTATTTACATGCTAATGAATTTAACTGGCCACCTAAGAGCGGTTAACCTGAATATAACCCTGAACAAGTTAAACTAACAGGTTTTCCTCTGTTTTTCATTTTCTTTCTACCACTCCTCAGCACTAAAGCATGACTGAACAGCCGCCTGTCCAAGCCCTGTCATGCCCTTACCTTGGCACGTGTTCCTGGAGTGCCAAGTGAGAGAGAAGGGACTTACCAAGTGCTTCCAAATGGGTAGAGGGAAAGGGCCTGCCACTCAGCTGACTAATGACCATCAATGTATTGTGATAGGAGGGACCACCACGGGAGAGGAGATGCTTATCTTTAACAACACTCCCTGCTGCACCACCTCAGAGGTTAAATGGGGTTTTCAAGTAGCCTTCACAGCAGAGCCTTCCTGGAACTTTTTTTTAAAGCATAAAAGTTCTTTAGTTTTTTCTTGCTTTTATCCTGACAATTCCAGTGGAAGTGGCACTATTTTATTTTGAGGAAAATAGTAGTTCAACTTAAGTGTATATATAAACAGGGGAAAGGGGAGAGGGATCAACCACTGATATACGCAAGGCATCACCCCTCTCACTCAGCAGGACTGCATACTTGCTGTACCAGTAGCTTCATGGGGAATGCCACCTGTGTGATTGAAAATACAATACAGCCAAATGATCATGATTTCATAGTCCCATTTTGCATCAGGCAATCTACTGCTTTGACCTACTTTTCCCAGCAGGAGGGCAAAGCAGGCAAGAGAAATAAGATGGGAAGATCATGCCATTGTAAGTTTTCAGGTTTTAATATTTATTAGTCCTGTTCTTCTCATAAATCAGGTGCACATGTAACACTGTGTGTGCTGCCGTTCCATCCATATAGAACAGCTATATGTACCATCAGGTTTGGTTAGAGAGCAGCTGGGTGGACTTACCCTGAAGAGAGAGCATTTTTAAATATCTCAAGAAAGAGACAGCCTGAAAAGCACAGGCACTTTAGCTATTTTTTCTACTTGTTGTCTCTTCATTTCTCAAAAGGCAGTAAAAAGCAGTTGAAGGTCTGAATTTAAGGTAGGGGAGCATTCAGGTTTTTGTCTTCCTGCATTGTCAAATCAAAATGGATGGGGAGGTAGCTGTATTTTTGTATAAGCTTTGATTATTCTGGAGAATATTCACTTTTATCTTCCCTTTTTCTTTATTATTATTCCTATTTCATGTGTATCAAATTGATTTTCCTTTTTTTTTCATAAGTTATGAAATATGCATCTCATTCTGTCAAAGGAATCTCTATTTTTTCCGAAGTTATTTATTCAGAGAGGATTTACAGAGGTCTAAGTCATGCCTGCTTAAACATTCATTGAGGACTCCAAGAAAAATCATTTAGGCTTAAACATATCACATTACATACCTCTTTATGTCTTCTTAAAAAGCACATTACCCTGCTTAATCCTTTACAAGCACCACAGGGTTTTCTATCCTTGGAACTACGGATTCCCATTTAAAATATAATGAAGCACTTCTATTGTGCCCTTGTCTGCTCTTTCTTCCCTGGAGTATAATATGTAGTGCCTAATGCCCTATCCTACCCACCTTGTTCCTCTGAACATGATACCATAGCCTTCAGCATCTTCATTTTTCTCAGTAGTGCAGAGTGGAAAATTCCTTTCCCAGGCAGAATCCAAATGTGTTTGAAACCTCTATGTAATTCAATCTGAAAAATATTTAGCTTGTAGAAAACTTGTGAATGATTGTCAGGTGAAAAAATGGTTATGGATGGTGCATTAAGATAAACTCCTTGTAGGTTCATAGTATTTCCTTTTCAACTTGCATACAGTATCAAAAAGAATTTGGTTTTGAGATCTGGATTTTCTTGTGATCCAACTTGCACTGCCAGTGGAAACATTCTAGCAATTGCTGAGCCCTTTTGTTTCCCCTGGAAAGTGGGGAGGGCATTGTTACCTTCCTGAAAATACTGTAATAGTAAAAATATTGTTTAAACTACTTATGAATACACCATAACAAAGCTTTTCTAAAGTTATTTGAATAGGGAAGAAAGGAGTAATAACGATTTTCAAGTCTGTGCTAGAATAAATTGTTAATAACTAAACATGGATATGCTTAATTTGCTTACAGCAGTAGCAACAGCAAAAAGATTTCTTTTGGTGGGTAAAAAAACCTCCTGAATTAACTGATTATCCTGATATACTCACAAATTTGCGATTGGAATTCAGAATCACAGAGACACAGAATATTATGAGTTGGATCATCT
>WEKX01023808.1:4002-129986 GCA_013390025.1 Pitta sordida
TGGAAGGGACCCACAGGATCATCTAGTCCAACTCCCAAGCAGAAAGATGTTTTCTTTGTCCTTGGTCAGTGTTTTGTTACCAGTGATAAACACGGCAGCATAACTTTTATTTCCCCACAACTCTTGAGAGTTAAGGGAAGTTTGAGTGTGCCCAGATACGCATCCTCATTTTTAGAAACAATTGAAAAAAGGAAAGTGAAGGCCGGTGTCTTGTCACTAACGTGTCCGGCACTGCCTGTGTGTCTGCTTTGTTCCCTGGGCTGTCCTTGGTACCAAAACCTCTTGGCTGCTTCAGCTGGCAGCAGGAAGAGTTGCCTCAGAAAGAGGAAACGCAGAGCTGGTGCCCTGCGTCTCTTCCCCTGTGCCCCTGTGTTTCTAGACCTGTATTGGTTCTGTCTGGGCAGAACCAGTAACTCCCTCCTTTAGGAACGTGCTCAGGTGGGGACAGTGTGGTACCCAAATACTAGTCCTGGGTATTGAGGGGGGAGTGGCATCATCATACTTCAGCTACCAAAACATCTTATTCTGGCCTTTAAAAATGATGGGGAACTTCAGACTTGAATTTCAGAATTTCTGGTGGGCGAGTTCCTGCATTTGGCTTCCTGTTTCGTAATGACACCTGGGAGTCCTGGTGTGTTTTATGGTGACACTCGAGTGTCATGAAACCACCAGGAACGCTGTGTAGTGCTCTAATTTAACAACGTATCCAGAGCAAGGCCAAGGAAAGGTGACAGCAGAAAGCTGCAGAAGTAGATCATGATACACTAAGTGACAGGATGATAAAATGGCAGACAGAATTCAGAGTTGAAAAATCTAGTCTGCCGTGTATGGGGAAACACCATCCCAGTTACATGTGCGCAGCAGTTTCGTCTCTGCTGGTGGTTGTCGTTCAGGAGGAGGTTTAGGTTTTCTCTGTGTGTGGATAACTCTGTAAGAATGTCATATCAAATGAGCAGAGTCAACATTGCCCGTGATTATAAAAGATACAGAAAAAGGAAGAGAAAATGTTACTGCACCATTATGTTGCCTCTGTTTGGAATGCTCTGTGTAGTTGTGGCCTCGTTCTCCCTGTTGTGGAAGTGGACAGTGGACCTGCAAACAGTAGAGAGGAGAGCACCAGGGATGGTCTTGGGAACCAGGAATGGCTGTGGAGGGAACTCCTAAATGTATTACTACCTTTCAGGTAGGCAAGAGGATTAGTTTGAAAGTCTTATGGGGATCTGAAGTAGTAAGTAAGGTCCCAGATGAGTAAGGCAGAAGTGAATTGGCAAAGGTAAGTAGTAAAGAGTTCTGAACCCAAGAACTAGAGATGTGTCGGATTAATTCATCTGATGGGGCTCTGAGCAAATGAAGCTGGTACCATTTTGCACAAATGCAGTTAAATTTTGGAACTTGTTGCCATAAGAAGCTGTGAATGTCAGAACTGCAGAAGCTCAAACACTATTAGTCAAATTCAGGCAAGAAAATCGAATTGAGAAATTACAAATTAATACGATGTCATACCCCAAGTCTGCTAAAACATTCTAGGATTCTTTGTATGTTTTCCTGGTTTTCCTGAAGTATCTGTTGTTGGCTGCATTTAGAGACAAGACACTGAACTTGCTTGTCCTGTAGTATGATACAGTTTGGCGTTTCCTGAAGCAAGCCAGGAATTTTCAGGCACGTGCCTTCTTGCAGTTGGTGCCACTCCGTGAGCAGAGCGTGCAGCCTGGTTTAATGAGAAAAGTTAAATATTACTCTTCCAAGGAAGAGTAATGCACGTGTGCTGAACTTAGACTTTGTCTGTCTTCTTGTATAATGTGATAAAAAAAAATAAATAATAAGTTGCTAACACTGATAGACCATAACAAGGAATATGCAGAATTTTGTCCTTTGATTTCTTTCAGACTTGAACTTGGAAACAACCATCCTTATTAGTAGGACTTGCAACACACACAGGACAGTGCATAGTACCTGTACCTGTCACCTTCACTAGCTGGGATAATGAGGCTGAATTTATCCTTCCTTTGGGAGAGCGAGGAATCAGTTGTGATGGAGTAAAGCACCTGGTTTATTTGATTTCCTTTTAGCATGCATTGTGTTAGCACGGAAGTATTCCAGATGGACTACTTAACCGGCAATAAAAAATGTAGTGATGAGTGTTTTAGAAGCATGAGCAGTAAAAAGAGGTACCATAAAGAGAGTGAGTTGCTTTAGCAGGAATCCGGAAAGCAGCTGTGTTTCTGTGTTCTCAGTGAAAGCTAATATAGAGAAATACTACAAGAACTTTTGGTTATGTACTTGTGGTAAAGTGAAGCCCATTTAGTGTTGGCTGTTAGAATTGTTAATTTCTTACTCCTTACATGTTTTGTATTTAATCTGCTGCACTGGTCTCTAGTTAGAAAGATGATATCTTTATATAATTATTTTTGCATCTTCAAAGGAAAATTAAAATACATAACCTGACATCAGCCTTACTCAGTTTCTGATGTGCGCACTGCATATGGATTGCTATGCAGTGAAAAACCTAAATTAATTTCTTACAGAAAAGTGGAAGTAGTTTAGATACACCACTTGTGTGTTTTCTCTTAGAAGTGGAGAGGAAGCTGTGCATAAGCTGGAAGATGTGTGGAGCAGGGCCCTCATGTCATGCACTAGTTGCAGGGTGCCTCGTGTCCTGGAGCCTGGTTGTTTCTGGAACTCAGCAGCAAGAGGAAAGCAGCAGTGTGAAGGTCTTGAAGTGACGCTCCTTAGCACGTCAGATTTGTTCAAGTGATTACATTGTATATTTTTTTGAGAGTATTCTTAACAGCAAATCCCAGAATAAAGACCACTTGTCTTGAAAACATTCAGTAGCCTTTCAGTCTGGCAGGTACTCTGCCCACAGGTCACTTTCTGTGGGTATGTACTTTTCAAAATCTGCTGTAGGATCTTTGAAAATTCTGCACTGTTGCTCTTGTTTGCTGTATGTTCTTTCAAGGAGTGTTAAGAGTTTGAAAACCAACTTGAACTTTTGTTATGTTGAAGTTAAAAGAAAGGGGCAAAATAAGATGTCTAGGACTCACAGGTTCACAGGTTATTCTGAGTTGGAAGGGACCCACAGGATCATCTAGTCCAATTCCCAAGCAAACGCCCACCCAGGGATCAAGCCCACAAGCGTGGAACCACGGGCACCACACTCCATCCATCCAAGCCTCCCACCAACTAGACCATGTCACTGAGCTCCTCATCCAGTCTTCTCTTAAACACCTCCAGGGATGGCGACTCCACCACCTCCCTGGGCAGACCATCCCACTGAGAGCATTTATGTAATCTTTGCTGTGATTGTTTAGACCATTAGAATGGTACTACAGGGTTTAGTGTGTGGTTTTGTGAGTGCCATCTGGTTTTATCTGTAGTACCTATGAATAGCCAGAAGTAATCCTTTGATCACAGTCCTTCATAACCCTTTGTCTTTCTCTGCGTATCCTTTGATTGCAGGTAGGCCAGCAGAGAGATGATTAAATGCACTCTTTGAGACTGTTTCCCATGCAGCTGAAAGAAGTGTGATTGATCTGCAACCTCTTAATCCAAACAAATTCCCTGTCTGAATATATTTCATAGCAAGTCAGTGATTTTAACAGCATGAGTATCCTTCACTTGTCCACTCATGCTGAATATGTGTCTACCTGATTACCTGGCAGTATAAATTAAGTGCAGATTAAGTACAAGTACATGATAATATGAGTCTGTTGAGTCAGCGGGAGCACATGTCATAGCATTTGTCTTGACCTTGGAAAGAAAATTATATTTGATCTGGCATGCAATCTGCTGTGGTAAATTACCACTTTGAAAACTGTGGAAAAATGTATATCAATAGATTTTGCCTGTTCATGGCTTTCTCTTGTGCTTTTGTAGTATTTTTGACCCAGTGTCTGGACTTGATGGGAACGTGCATGTTTGTCTGAACAGGTGGAGGACATGTGGATTTTCCAGCCGTTCCACAGTACTTCACGGGGTGCTGTGAGTCTAAAGGAAAGTCCTAAACACCAGTTCCAAGATACCTTCTGGAGTTTTTGGAGAACAAGTAATTGCAAAGTCACTGTTAAATCAATTTGAGCTTTAGGAAGTTAGCAGGTTGCTCTTTGTTAACAACTTACGGGAACAGATTCTTTGTCTCCTCAGCTCTGTAGTGAAACTTGGCTTCATTTTATTCTATGCAAGACTAAAATCAGACTTCAAAGTCCTTCTTTGCTGATCGAAACAGAACATGCCACAGGCGTAGCTTAGTGTTTTTCTCACTGTCTGTGCCTTCGCACCATTTTTCTACATGGGCACAGATGTTTTCAGTAGCTGTGGACTGTGTGAGCCAGAACAGACTTTGCTGTACCAGTAAAGAACAAGGTTCTGAAGAACAGGCGGCTTCCCGGAGGCCCAGGTCACCTGATGCTGTAGATACCAAAACCTTTGTAACTGAAGGAGTTTGTGTAGATGAGTTACATCCAAGGATTAAAAGCACTAAGAGTTTTTCTCAATACAGTGAAGGGATGGGAGTGAGTGATGGGAGACTGATTTGCCTTGGATAGTTTTGCTGTCAGAGAAATGGACATCTGGTAGAGTAGGGCTGTAATCTGCTGCTCAGCTCTTCTCAGGTGTCCAAACTCCAAGCCTTCTCTTCAGAGCACCTTTTGGTCTCAGTTGTAATTGTTTAACTTCTCATCGGTGTGATTGTTTGGTTCATATTTTTTTCCTCCCACCAGAGATATTACATTTTCTAATGAATATTAAAAGGTATAGTTTTACCTCATCAAATACTGAGACTCCTTTATTTAAGAATATGCTGTTCCTTTTCTCGCTTGCATGACTGGATAATAGTATTTGAGATTTAAGTTACTGTAAGATTTTCCCCTCCCTTGTGACACTGCACTGGCCTTATTTTTGTGCTACATTACTCTCTGGTCTCCCTGGCAGAGTATCTGTATATAACAGCTTGAGAAGTGGGCTCGCATGAGCCTTGTGAAACTCAGCAATGCCAAGGACAAGGCCCTGCACCTGGGTCAGGTCAATCCCAAGCGTCAGTACAGGCCAAGGAATGAAGAAATTAAGAGCAGCCCTGTGGAGAAGGGCTGATGGATGACTTTGGGCATTGATGGATGAGAGGCTGAATATGACCCCACAATGTGCCCTTGCAGCCCAGAAAACCAACTGTGTCCTGGGCTGCATCAAAAACAGCATGGGCAGCAGTTCAAGGGAGGAGAGTCTGCCCTTCCACTCTGGTGAAATCCTACCTGGAGTGCTCTGTCCAACTCTGGGTGCCCAGAAAGATGTGGATTTGTTGGATCAAGTACATAGAAAGGCCACTAAGATGATCAGAGTGCTGGGGCACCTCTTCTGTGGATACGGGGTGGGAGGGCTGGAGTTGTTCAGTCTGGAGAAGAGAAGGCTCCAGGGAGACCTTACAGCATTTTCCATTACCTGAAGGGAACTGATAGGACAGATGGGGACAGACTGTTTAGAAGGTCCTATAGCAACTGGATAAGGAGTAATGGTTTTAAGTGAAAGGAGGGTAGATTTAGGTTAGTTGTAAGGAATAAATGTTCTGTGATGATGGTAGTGAAACACTGGCACAGGTTCCCCAGAAAATGTACCAGAGAATCCCCAGGAATGTGCCATCCCTGGAAACATTCAAGGTTAGGCTGGACAAGGCTTTGAGCTACCTGATCTTGTTGCAGATGTCTCTGCTTATTGCAGGGGAGTTGGACTGGCTGACCATTGAAGCCCCTTCCAGTAAAAACCATCCTGTGACTATTGTCTACTAAATTTAGCTCATACTGTATTCTGAAGTGGTCGGAGTAAAAGCATTTAAAGTACGTGCACATGCACAATTAATATAGAATTTTAAAATCTGCTTTTTGTGAAATCTGTCTTTTTTTGCTTAGGTCCCCAAATACTTGTCACAGCAGTGGAATAAAGCTTCAGGAAGAGGTGAAGTGGGAAAACTAAGGATTGTCAAGTAAGCCTTTAGTGTACCTTTACGAGTTGCATTTCTTAGAAGAAATTACCTAAAGTAGTTGCAGCTGTTGTAGTACATAATCCTGTTTCTTGCCAACTGTGTGCACATTTCTCTGATACCTGGATGGTACTTGCTTGTTTAGTGATTAGGAATATAAATTGTACAAAATTGTGTTGGGGAGTCGCTGTATCCCATGAAATGATGCTTGATTGCTTAAACCTAAGAAATATAACTGGAGAATTTTCTTTAACTTACATGTGCTGTTTTGCTGCTGGCTTTTTGCATTTATTCTTGTGCACCAACATAACAAAAAATCAAGCAGCTCAGGAGAGATGAGGAACAGAACAAGACCTTGAATTTTCATTTTATCAGGAGAGCTAAACTTGAGGAATTAGGTTATGGAAACTGTTAAGTATTTTTAATATTTATATACTTATTAAATATTTAAACATTAAATATTTTCTTTTGCAGAAATCAAGGAAGAACAGAAGTAAGTAATCCCTGATTACAAAGGCTATGAATTTTTATATGTTGAATTCTAAAAATTGTTCATAACATGCTGGTTTGTGATGTCATATTTTTTGTTACACCTGTACCACAGAATCAGGAGGAGAGAATTCTGTTAGTAGCTCTGCTTGCAGATTTACTGTGGGACTTCCATAAGTCCTCTCTGTTACCTGAGTTTGTTTACCCATCTGTAAGCAGCAATCATAGTAGTGACTGTCTTCCTAAACATTCTGGGAGGTGTTAGTGCAAAAAAGCCAAGGATGATGCCCAGGGAAAGCACACAGTGCTGGTCTGAAATATCCCTCTTCAAGTTTTTTCTATGGGCTGTGACCTGGGATTCTGGTTACCCCTTGGAAACACAGCAAAGGCACCTCTTCTAGGCTGTGTGCAATTCGGGAGTCCCAGGCTAATAATACCTGTGGTGGTGCTTTAGCACTTTTTCTGGAACTCAGCTGGCTCTGTGAAACATTTTTAAGCAACTCATACTGAATGGCTGAAAGTAAAATCAAATTGTTCTCTGACTTCAGGAGGAAGTTACTTGAAATTTTTAAAAAATTGAGTAAATTTTACTAAGTACATGAAAACTTTAAATTCTGTATTTCAACAAGAGAGCAATGTAGAAAGACTCTTACCCCAATTTTTATGTTTTTGAAATGGAAATGTGCTATGGTACTTGTGTTTTCTCTCTTTTTGTGTCCCCATAACTTGTGAAATAATATAATTGAGTCTGTTTAGTAACACTGTGACAATTGTGACTGTCAGGTGTCATTTACTTTGAATGAAGAGCTTGCAAGCATCAGTGATATTGGAGGAAAACCTACTTCTGTCAGTGCTCCAAGGGAACATCCATTTCTTTTGCAAAGTGTAGGAGGACAGACCTTAACTGTGTTCACAGAAACTCCAGTAGGTAAGTTAGAATTAAAGTTATTTCTTACGATTCCAATATTTATGATTTCAATAAACTCAATGCTGTAAAAGAGGAAGACTCATAAATCAGGTTTTGGCTCTGTTTTGTTGTTATCTGCATACATAGCACTGTTGTAATTCTTTGTCTGCTGTCTCTTCTCTTCATGTGATTGAGGAAGTGATTTAAGTTCTCCACACAGGATTATTCTGTACATTTTAGCTGTGAGTCTGCTGGAAAGAACAGAGTGTGGAGAGCAATACAGAGTGCAGTACATGGTGTACATTCCCCTTTAGGGGTTTCACTGCAAAAGATGTTTTTATGTTCCCATGTATTTTTGGGATGAACTAATACTTCTTTTTCTCAAGTTGGTCTCTGCTATGAATATATTTTTACAAGAATGCTGATTTTAGCTCTATCCAGTTGAACAGATGCACTTGAACAATAAACACATCTGTTCAGAGTATTTTCTGGGAGTATATACAGTACATAATTTAAGTATAAAGCTTAATAAAGTCATAATAACCAAACACTGCAGCAGTGAGGTTATGATTTTTCTCATTGGATTTCAGTTGCCTGCCTTAAATTCAGCTCAGTAGCTTTATGAGTGATTAGGATGTTTGAGATTTTATGTCCCAAATTGCATGTTAAACACATGGTGGTGTTGTACTGCACGGTAAGTTCAGCAGACTGCCTTGCATGCAAGTCCCTTGTGCTGTAAGGTTTTCTACTGGAGTTACATGGTCAAGCTCTAGATGTTAGAGAGAGAAGGCAGGTGTCTGCAGAGCAGATCTCACTCTCTGCAGAGGGTATCCCAGTTTCAGACATTAAGGTTATGGTGTCCCCTGAAGACCAACAATACTAATATTGTTTGCTCTGTCTTTTGTGGGGCAGAGAACCACAATGTGGCCAGCTTCGGATTTTTTGGTGTTCATAGGCTGTGGTGCCAGTGTGATGCTTTATAAAATAAATGAGGAAAGGAGAATTGTAACCCATGGGACAGAGTTAGAATGCTTAGTAAGTTTGGCCAGCTCCTTTTTTTAAATCTATTTTAATGCTTTAATGACTGATCAGTGAGATACTAAGGTACAAGTAGCTTCGCTGTCTCAGTTGTATTTATAAATAAAAGCACTTCTGCTACAGCTCTGGCATTTCATTTGTTATCCTTCTCTCTGAAAATAAAGTGATTGCTTTTTTACTTTAAAGAAACTATTTTTGTGTGTCTGACTTGCAACTTCTAAAAAATGCTGGAGTTTGTAATTCGTAAATTACAAATGTGGAAGAGTCAGGAAGCAAGTTTTCAAGAATGCTGCGAGCATTTTAGTAGTACCTCAACCTTTTTAATTTCTCTGTGCCCCAGCCTCAGGATGTTTGACAAAAGAGAGAGATTTTAGGTTTGAAGATATATTCAGAATATGTACTCACTAACTTTTGCATGTTTGCTGCAAATCCCGAGACACTTTTGATGCAAATACTGCTTCAGAAACCTCTGACAGTAACTTAAGCTGCAGTGAGTGCGGATGCTTACCTGGAATGTGGAGTATTGTCATCAGTTGTAATGAAAGTCATTAGAATGTGGTAGTCTGGAGATGCCCATTTACATATTTCTGTTTCATCATCTGTTAATAGCAGTTTCTCAAAACTTTTAGATACTTATAACCTGTCCAATTGTTTTATTTAATCAAAAATTTTGCATTTCTTAGGAACTAGAAAATGTTAATCAAGGACCATGGATCTGCTGTGTAGAAGTTATTATTTTAATTGGGAGCAAAGGGTAGTCAGTGACATGAGAAATATTTGGAATGAAGCCCTGAATAAGCATAGACCCTGTCTAAATTGTTTTTGCTTGAGATTACCATGCATGACATGCAGTCAGTGAATTTTCATGAAACTGATTTAGATGCAAAATGGCTAAAATCTGTTGGTGTTGCATTTAAGTTGATGTTGACAGTACAGTCAAACATAAACTTGATTGTGCTTTTCTTGCCTGACTTCTTTTGCTTTGTAAAAACAAATGCGATACAAATATTCCAAATTTCAGTCAGATTCCTTAAAGGCATTGTGTTTCTGCAGCCCTGTGTGTTTAAATGTGTATTGCAAGTATGTTTTGAGCTACGTGGCCAATTTCAAGTAATACAATAGTGAATTATAGCTAGTATGAAAACGTGTGTCTGAAGAGGGGACTGAAACACTATTGATATCCCCAGTGAAATAAAGGCTGCCATCCTACTTCATGCCACATGGAAAAGACCACTGTATTTATGTCAACCATGGAAAAACACTCAATAAAAACTTACACAGTCGGCCCTCTTGCACTTCGTGCCCATATTGCAGCTTCAGATCTTAGTGGTGTGATTTTTTTTAGCGATGAAGGAGGCTCTTTTTTGCAACTGCGCATGCGTGACCTGCCACGGCGGTGGCAGCTCGGCCGGCAGTGGTGGCGGCTCGGTTGATGGCTCAGCTGGCATCTCGGCCGCCTGTGGTGTTCTGGTGGTGGCCGCGGCGGCTTGGCCGCGGGAGCTCCACTTTGCCACCCCCTCTCCCCGGGCTCCGCCACTTTGCCACCCCACCCCGGCACGGCCACCACGGCAACCGATACACAGCAGCAGTTGAAACAGCGCCGGGAAGCCATCTGAGGGTGTGGGGCAAAGTTGCATATTAATGAGCTGCCATTCAGCGCCGAAGTAGGGCTTCACAGAGCCCAGTTAAGACCGTGGGTCTGCGATATAGGAGACCTGACTGTATCTTTGCACATGAGTCAATCCACAGTAAGAGACAGTAATAGGAAATTGAAATTCATTTGTCCTTAGGTTCACAGACTGTCTTCATAATGTTGTGTTTCTTCCTTTTGTGAAGTGCACCATGTAACAGGAGCAATATGGCAGTTTGAACCCAGGGCCAAAGATTAAGCTGGTGTGGAACTGCAGATGTCATGCATCAGGAAGGATGCATTTGAGGAATTACGCAGATGACACATGAATAAAAAAGCACTTCATGCGCTGTTGCTCTCCTCTTCTTGAGGATTGAATTTACCTCTAATGGAGCAAATGGCATAAAACAGTTTGGTTTATTTTGTAAAGGATAGGGTTTCTTTGGTTGTGGATTTGTGTTTTATTCTCTCCCCCGATTTTTTTTTTTTTTGCTCACTGAATGCCTAAAGATCTATTCCATGTGCAGTCCTTTAATCCTGGGATCCTTATTTGTAGTGACTGTCTTTTTTATGGTCTTTCTGAAATATGTTGTAATGTTGGAAGATGCTGCAGGGAGTTTATATATTCTGGATAATTCAGCACTTCTCATTGACTCATCAAGTCATTTAAGAGCAAGCAAAAAGGATCAAATTTCACAAATATTTAATATTTTCTGCATGATGTAATTTCTAGGCTTCCGAATGGTTTTTCTGTGAGTTTTCTTTTGCTTTGACTTAACTTGGTTCTTGTACCTGGTGTATTGGAAGAAATCCTTCAGTTCTTTCATTGCAAACCTCTGTATCTCTGGGAGCTCCCTATCAGTTCATGGACAGCAGTAGGCTCTTGTGAGGTGCAATTTTGTGTGTACAAAGTAATGAATTGCTGTTTCTTGGTATTCTGCTGTGCATGTACTAGATCTGAGCTAATAGAAAGCTGGACCAAATCCAGATATACTAATAAAAATCTGATCTATTCGGAAGTGCTGCACCTTCTGATTAGGCTAACTGGTGTTTCTTGTGTTTCCTTTCCTTTCCTGGTTCTGCAGTTTGAAATAGCTCTAGTGATTAACACAGAGTAGCACAATGTACTCTGAAAGTAGTAGTTGCAAAATATCCCCATGCTTGCTTTTGCGAGGCTGTTTGCACATGTGAGGTATTGCAATGTCTTCATTGCTGGGCAGATTCCTAAGGCCTGTGGTGATGTTCCTGAACATCAGCGTAGCAAAGCTGGCGGGAAGTGTGGCTTCTGTCATGTCTGCAGAGGGATCCAAAGCACAGTTGTCTCTTGCTGTCTAGGTCTTGCTGTCTAGGCTGGCTTTGGTATTATTTCTGCATTGAATATGAACTACATTCTGTTCCATAAACATCGCCATATGTACATCAACAGTTGCTATGCAACAATGCTATTTGTGCTTCCAGTCATTTTATCTCATCTTTGTCACCAGCTATCATAGCTGTAATTTTTTTGGCGGATGGAAAGGAGAGCATTTTGCATATACATTTTAATGTATTGAATAAAAATGGATCTTTCTTATGTGTATATAGCTAAAAACTATCTGGGGCCAATTCATGGACCTGATATAGAGTACATTTGGTTGAAATTATTTTCAGAGCTTCCTACTGACAGACACCCTGGAATAATACAGCGCTGTAATTTAACAGTTTGTTTCTTGGTTGAAGAAATGGGAAGATTCTTTTGTTAAATATTTAACATCAAACTTTTCTAATTTTGATTTTAAGTTACTTCTCCTATTGCTTTAATTGCCTAATGCTTAATTTTTCTGCCAGCAGGTAGTTTAGGTTTGCTGGATCTACATATAAATAAAAAATGCAGCTTTATTTCAGATAATGAGAAGTGTTTCTTACTGAGCTGTTTTTTTGAAAAATGTGCTACTAATGGGTCTTGGGAAAACACCAATCTTGGCAAGCAATTGCATCCCAAACTGTAAAAGACTGATGTGTGGAGAAGAAGATTTTACACTGTAGACTCAAGTATATTTCTGTAAAGTTGGGTGAGATGATTCATTTTATTGAAATTCTGAATATACCGTCATGTCTCCTATACCACGGTACTGGGGGTCTTGTTTGTCTCCTGCAAAGCCCTCCATCCATGTAGAATGGCAGCTCATTAATATGCAAATTTGCCCTGCATCCTCACACCGGTGCTCCACCGCTGTTTTGGCACTGCCCTGCTGTGTGTCGGTGTTTGTGTCTGAGCTTCCCGGTGCCCACGGCCACCCCACGCCAGAAAAAAACTCCTTTTCCACTCGGCTGGGGACTTGGGTGTGGGGAGCCACCCATGTCACTGTCCCGGTGTCTCTCCAGCTGGGTAGACCTGGTCTCTCCATGCTCAGGGTAGACTTCTACCCCGAGAAAGTCTCAGACACCTGAGAGTGTGTAAATCTTTCATAACTGCACGAAGCCTCCTCACTCGAAGTTGAGCTGAGGGGAGTGGGGCGGGTGGCCCTTGAGCCAGACAGCTGTGGGAGCGGCACTTGCCTGGCTTGGCTCCGCCATGGCCAACCTGCCAAGGGCGGCTGCAGGAGGGGGGGAATTTGCATATTCATGACTGCCTACATTGTATATTCATGCGTGTCAGATCGCGCATGTGCAGTCCCAAAACAAGCCTCCTTAATCGCTGAAAAATCATGCTGCTAAGATGTGAAGCTGCTATCTGGGGGGTGTGAAGAGGAAGAGGGCCGACTGTATCTTCACAACTCCCCCTTCATAAATGAGGTTGCCTTAATGTCTTTAAGGTTTTGTGTCCTTAAATTCTTTCATGCTCATCTCATCTTATTGGAAGTAAAACGTGTTCAGAGAATTCTATGGACAGAATACCTACCAGAGCTTTTCTTCTGAGCTGCATTCATGCATGGGTTGTCTCACTGTTTCGTGCTTCACAGAACATTGCTGGCTCTTAACGTTGTGTTTTAATCCAGTTTTCTGAGTCTTCTCTTCTTTCAGAAACTCAATTCATGTAATAAAACTATTTTTTTGTATTCTTGTTGAATAATACACATAACTCCACCTACACCTGACGCAGTTTAAGTTTTATTCCCACATTCCTTGAAAATTCTCCTCTTGTTTTGAATATTTTTTCCTTTATACAGCTTCTCGTGTATGAAAGGACCTTTTCTGAGTTTGTACATAAATCACACCTACCATAGAACATGCAATGTACAATTGTATTCCAGTGAAAATGAATTTCAGAGAGTTTTATTCTGTATTTAGTATACATGTGTTTTTAAATACAGTCAGCCCTCTCCACTTCACACTTCCCAGAGAGTAGCTTCATCTCTACGCAGCGTGATTTTTCTGCGATTAAGGAGGCCCATTTCGTGACTGTGCCTGCACGAACTGACAATCATGAATATTCAAATCAACCCCCAGGCCATGCCACACGGACCATGGGTGCACTGCTCTGCCTGCGCCACGTCCACCTTGCTGTGCTCTGAGGTGGTTGCGTCACATCCCCCCAGTGCCCACCCGTCTGAGCGAGGGTAGCTGGTACAGCGCTGGAGCGTGGGGAGATGGCCACAGAGCTGCAGCAGGGAATGCTGCGGAGATAACCTCCTCCCACCTGGCCAGTCCCCAGGGGGACAAAGGCACCGCTGCTTGTAAATTTTTTTTCCTCTTAAGTTCTTGCTCGGCTCCGTTTCTCCACTGGTGCAGTTAACGAGTTAAAACATTACAGTATACAAACTATGTATACGTCTCTTGGGTTTTCTTAACATATATTAACTCAGGCAAGTATCCTGATTAACATTTGAATCCACAAGCTGCGCTGGCTGCTGCTGGAGCGGGCCAGGGGCCAGGGAGTCGGTGCCTCACAACCGTTGCCTTGCCAACGGGGCTGGGCTGTTGTGTAGCCAGCCTCGGGACGCTGGTGTGAGCTCCAGTGTGGAGTACAGGCTTTGAAACTCCACTTTAAACGTGTGTAGCGTGTAAACGTGCAGCGCACGTAGAAGTCAGATGGCAGCTCCAAAGGGAAGGATCGCAGCCCTGCCACCCTCCCCCCACCTCCAGGACCAGCGCTAGGTCCCAAGCTTGGTTTCTGCGGCACTGCACGGCCTGACAGGATCCCTCACGGTCCCATGACATCCTTGCGCTGCCTGCAGGAGGGAGGGAGCAGTCTCCTTCTCTGACTCTTCTCTGGCTCCAACTGGTGCTCCTGCCTGCCCCATTCAGAGCTCCTTTCTCCCCTCCCCTTGCCTGCCCCCACATCCCAGAGGAGTTACTTACACAAACATCTCCCGTATAAGAAAAAATTCCTGAGTTCCTGGGTTTTAACAATGTTTTTTTTTATCTGGAGGCGCTCGGCATTGAAACGTGAGCGGGATGGCAGCAGAAGCTTTGCCAGTGTTGGCAAGCCAGCCACACGTGAAGTACATAGAGCCCCACGGTGCCTCCTCCTCCCGCTGCAGCTCCCGCAGAGGCAGTGGTCAAAGCCCAGGACTTCCTTGGGAGGCGGCGTGGGCTCAGGGACCCCTTGGTCACGATTCCTGAGGAATCCCCAGGTGGGGATGGGGCAGAGGAGACCCCCTTTGCTCCCCCGACTGGCTGAGGAACTTCCAGGAATGCGGCAGCCGCTCTGGAGCTGGGGGGGCGGGGTGACTGAGGCCAAATTTGCATATTAATGAGCTGCCACTCTAGGCTGATGGAGGGCTGCAGCGGGGGGGGGCGGAAGGGGCAAGACCTACGGTACCGTGGTATTGGATATATCCAGCCATTAAAGAAATGTGAAGGGAGGAAACTCTTAATAAAAATCTTGCATTAAAGCAGTAACTTAACCACATATTCCTGTCTGCAAAAGGCTTTGAGGTTTTACTTTATGTACTTCTTCATTCCATTATGTACTTGAGTCTTTTATGGACTGTTAGCAAAAAAATTAGCAGCCTCATGATCAAAAGAAATAGAAACAACAGCAGCCTTTCAGATCTCTGGCATTTATGCAAATTTGCAAATATTTTTGAGGATCATAAAGGTGAAACTCTTGATCAGAAAAGCAGAATGTGTGACTCAAACTGGTCTAAATACAGACATAATTTTGATGGCTCAAAATTTTGTGTGTATTATTGTGACAGTCCATTTAGAAAACTACTGCAACTGCTTACATCATGCTCCTTGTAAGAAAAATGGAAATTACCTGTATTTATTTAATTATGTACTTCTTATGCATGTTAGACGATTAAAAAGTTACTGTGAAGTAGGTTCAGCTCTCTGGCAGGGATAAGCAAATTTTATTTTCATTTCTATTACTAAAACTATAGACGTTAATTCCTGTACAGACTTAACCAATTGAGGATATAACACACGTATGGTATGTTAGAATTGGCTCAGTGTGATGGGAATAGCCTTTCTGTCTGCTTTATTGACATAAAGTATCTCTGTGTTCTTTTGGTCTCACTGATGTGTATGTGAAGATCAACACCACAGCACCCTGCTACCATGCCAACGCAAGAGCAAAAAACCTCCACCATCACCAAAAAAGCCTCTCTAACCAACCCCAGCTGGTTGACCTGTGTCTATGACTCCTGCATGTTGCAGGGGACTCTGAGCAGATGTAGTGGGTGCTATTAGCAATGTTCAAGTGTGATGTCTTTGGAGGTAGTTTTGGCAAAGTGGCTGGTCTTCCACTGAAACAAAGTTAAAAATGAAACAGCTGTAAATCCAACTGCATCTCACATCTCAGTCCAGACTGGTATTCATATCTTGTATGTTTGTAAGTTCTTCATGACATCTTCTTTCCTTTCTCTTGTGTGTACTGAATATTTCCTTAATTAAGTTACAGTTGTTGGCTGGGTAGTAACATTATGCTGTAAAGGGGCTAAACATGCACAAAAAGTGTCAATGAGAAAATACATTGTTTTCTGCAAACAGACTATCCTGTGTGTAATTGTGAAAGTTGGCTGGGGTCCTTACTTTGTGAATGCTCATGGCTGGGAAGAGACCATATAAAGATGGTTTCTCAGCGAGAAAACAGGTGCCTTCAGCTGCTAAGACTAATGACAGACACCTGCTATAAAGAAAGAACGATCCGAGGCTCTGGTTTTTAGATTTGCTTTAGTCTTCAGGCTGTCAGCTGTCTCAGTGAGTAAAGAGGGATATTGGTCTTGAAAGCCAGCAAGAATCAGTGGCAAGAAAAAGGTTTTCTGGAATATTTCATGTTTTCAATTATGTTAATACCCAGCTTGCAAATGGCAGAAATGATCAACCTAACTGAACTCAAAAATTACTTTCTGAGTTAGAGCAGTAATTCACTCTTGACTGGAAGTAAATAGCCTGTAATGATAGCTCTTACTTGTCTGAGTTGAAAGCTAAGGACAAGTATATTTTAACATTTTTAACTGTATTTCAAGAGGGTGAAAATGTTCTTGTTATCCTCTGCCTTAGAAATCTGTAAAAAGGAGAAATAGAGGAGGAAGAGTCATATGTGTATATAAGACTGACAGATTTATGTAAGGGTTTAATTTCATAGGACTGGGTAAGTGTTAGAACTCACTTCACCAAAATACATCCACTGGCTGCCATTTCTTGAAATGTGGGCTTGGAATTTCATGCAGAAAGCTGTTTTTGAATGTGATTATGCTATTCCCAGGGAATGTTGATTTTTTGGCAAGTCATTTTGCAACACTGTGTCTGTTTCTGCTTTGTATATACTTAAGATTTGCTGCTCTGTAGAATGGGAGATGTGTCTAATTATGTGTATTTGTTGTACTTGGCAAATGCAAATACTTGACAAACAAATGGAAATGGGCTATACATCTGGTAGTACCATTTGAGGACAAATAACCAGAAGGGGAAAAGGTTGAAGAAGTAAATTCTTATAGAGAAAAGGTCGATCAAGTTCAAGAATTCACCTAAGACCAATTAAGAGCATTCTGTTGCAAAACCTTGGTTATTTTTTTAAGATATGAAAATAGTATTTGTCCAGACTGACCAGTGATATATAAATTAATAATGTACTTTGTTTAAACATAATGCTACTGATTTTGCATCAATGTGTAACTTCATTCTTGCAGACCTCAGTCAGAGGTAGAATGGAGTTCTCTCATCTGAGTTTTGAGTTTGGGCACAAAAGGATATCTTTTGCTGCTCCTGGTAGCAAATCACTCTTCAGAAGGCAAATTTGTAAATAGTAATCAAATCCAGTGCTTGTGATTTTATCTTAATTTATTATCCTTTGCTTTGCAACTCACTTTTAAGATGTAATTTCAAATACTCAACACAGAAACGTTATGATTTTTTTTTGTTTATTTTTTTTCCAGAAAGCCAATCAGAAGAAAAATCAGAAAGTGGCACTGCTGGTAAGTATGGGCACTTTCTTTGAAGCACTTAAGAAGTTACTTACAGCTGCAGCTTTTGAGTTTTAATTCTCAAGAAATTGGTAGATTGAAAAAACCAAAAAATATCTTTTTGTAATACTTAGTATAATTCCATAATAGTGAAAAATAACTTCTTAAACTGGTTATCTTCTGTGACCAAAAGCTTAAATTACTAGTATTTTTTATTTTTAAAAAGAGGAATAAAATGATGATCGAGAGGTTTAGAAATGTAGTGTCTTTTGGATTTTTTATTTCTTTTTATAAATTTAGGTTCATGTATGTATTTTTTTTTACTTTGAATTCTTCCCTTTTGATTGGAAATTTTGCGACAAATTTCTAGTTGTTTTGTTATTCTGTTTCAATTGCATAAACTAACCAGTCATAAAAACAGGCCATGAAAATTAGGATTATCTCTGATGCACAGATCAAATAGTACTGGGGCTGGAGTAGCACCCCAGAATGGTAATGGCACAGACTAGAGATGGCTGGAAGCATTCTCACACCCCTGCCTTTCTTGAAAGCAATCCCTAAACATAAGACTAGTGCTAGAGAGTGTTCAAAATGTCTTCTTGGAAGTACTTCTTTGGATGCTTTAGCATGGAGATGTCTGCTTTTTCTAATATGACTCCTTTTGAACTGCATTTCAGCATCAAATGTTGTTACAAATGTATGCTTTGTTTCTGGCTAGAAGTAGGGTTTGAGTTTTGGTTTCAGTAGTAGGGAATTCTTTGTAAAATTGAGATGCCCTTTATTGCATGGGCTCAGGCAAGCCAAAAGACTAGTGTTAGAAATGTTATAGGTTGCAGACTTGTACTGAATCCAAGGTGTGTTTTATAGCTTGCAATTTTTCTCATTTACTTGGTAAAACCTGTTCACTCTGATTCTGTATTAATTGAGGTGTGGTTTTATGGTTATGAAGGACTACTTTCTAGAGATTAGTATTTTATACCGCTTGAAAACTGAGTCACTGCTGTGTAATAACTCGTGTAAAATACATCTTGGAAGTTTTATTGCTAAAACGAATCAGAATTTTGATACTTACATTTAGTTGTTTTATAGTTGTAGGGCTGCACCCTTGATTTTGCTGGGGTTTCATGGTGTTTTTATTCTGTTCTGGTTTGGTTTTGAATGGTCAAATTGTCTGCTCTTCACTCTTGGTGCCTCCTGCTTGTTCTGCAAATATTGTGTAAGGTGGACACATGTTTAGCTGTTTGTGTATTTCCTTTAGCCAGAAGAATGAATTACTGTGTGCTGTGGGCTGTTTAAATATGCTGACAAGATGAATGCTAAACCCATTTGATGGGATCAAGCAGGTTGTGGATCCAATTTCTTAGTGGTGGTACTTGGTTACCCTGGGGTGTGTAAAGGACTCTCAGCCATCAGTTGCAGTTACTTGCTTATTCCTTTTTTTTCCTCAAAATCATTGTGGAATTCAGGTTGCCTCTTCCAAAGTACTTTTCAAATAATTCCGATTATTGATTGCTCCTTTTTTCTGTTAATCTACTTTATCTTGGCCTAAATCAAGTCATTTTGATGCAAAGATGATGTAATATATAAACATGACATAAATATAAATACATATCAAATAATGAATTAATGTGTTGTATATAATGCTACATAAATACATAAAACAATATTATATAATAACTACATATGTATATAATATTTCCTATTGTTAATAAATAACAAGACCCTTTGGTCTGTTACTGTAATAAAAATATGTAAGGTTTATTTGTAGTTAGAAAGCAAAGGAGATAAATGAGATAAATCAAACATTTCCGAATGTTATTTATGTCCTTAAAAACTTTATCCACATTTTATCTTGTTAGGGTACTGTCATAAATCATTAGTATTCTGTATGACATTTTAAATCACATTTATTGTTGGGATGGTTGTAAACCACTTCTAAAAGGCAAGGTAGTACCAGTGTTGTTGCTCTGCTCAATGGATGTTTGGTGAGAGACGTGGAACTGAGTCAGACCAAGAGATGCTCCTGTCCTCCCTGGTGGTCAGTAGCAGATGCTGTGGGATAAGAACGGTGCAGAAGCATAGGTATACCTCCATAAAATACTTACTATAGCATCACAGAGCGGTTTGGTTTGGAATGGACCCTTAAAGCTCGCCTTGTGCACCCCCCCCTCAGTGGACAGGGGCATCTTCAAGTAGATCAAGTTGCTCAGATCCCTGTCCAACCTGAACTTGAAATTTTCCAGGGATGGAGCCTCTTACCACGTCTCTGAGCAATCTATTTCAGCCTTTATTGATTTAGAGTTTAAAGGGATCCAGAGTCAGGGGTGATGGCATATTATTTAACAGCACCTTCTGGATTTTCCTTCTGTGAATTGTCGTTGTTGGTTGAGCCCATGTAAATCTTCAGTATCAGTAATACATTTCAAATGATGCTAAGGCTAAAGTCAAAATATTCAAGAATCGAGACATAGGTGAAACAAGTTTACTTAAACTGAATTTAGGCTTCTTTTACATATTACCATTTAGATCAGTTTTTCTTACAGGAATCCTGTTTGTTTAGTGCTTGTGATAAACAGTGCTTGGTGATTCAACCAGTGTGGTCTAGTGCCTGAAGGGTGGTTTCTGTTAAATCGGAAAGGAGTGTAGCAAATTACACACTCAGCTAAGGGAAAAGTGAAATGAGAATTAACTTTGCTTGGTCATATATGAGGACGAGCAAGCAATTTAAATTCAAATATGTGTTTGTTGCTCCTGTTTGTTTATGGCGTTGCTTGCACCTACCTGTAAGTGCTGTCAGTGGTGACAGAAGCTGTGAAAACCAAGCATTTGTGCCAATATGAAGTGTGACCTGCATCCTCATCCCAGTAAAAACAGCCAAAAGCTGCTGCTCTGAGCCTATGTATTGTGTTAAGGATGATACAGTAAAGAAATGCATTCTCATGTAAGAGCATATGTAATTAGGTGCAGCAGCTGAGTATATAGTGTTGCCTAAGCTCTGGTCATGTAGACGGATCATATAGTGTGGATTTATTTATAGTACTAATTTATTTATAATAACTTAGTTATATTCACAGTTTTCCAATTGTGAGTGTATATGTTTGAATGCAGACACAAATATACAATACTTGAATTGGCTGTAGATCACACTTGCTTCATTTTTTGATGTGATTCATGTGATGGAATATTTGAATCTCAGTCAGAGGACATATGATTTAAGAGACCCCAAGCCACAAAAGTCAGGTGGACATTAGGATGTGTACCAAGCAGGAGAATGTTACATGGCTGCACTGTCCTTAGGCTTTTTTTTGGGTGCTCACTTGTGACCACTTTGCTGGAGTCTTGATGGTGGGCAAAGCAGACTTTGAGTCTGATCCATTTCTCTTACTCTCAGGCTCTGCTTCATGCCCCTGCCTGCCCCTCGCCTGCCTCTTCCACCTCCCCCCAGTTCTATACTGTTGTTACACAGCTTCCACCAGGGATAGGAAATCAAACTTTCTTTTTTTTTTGATCACGGAAGTAACTTTTTTGGGGGAAGGCAATGAAGGTGAAGGCGAAGGCAAGAACAGGTCCTTGAGTCATTTATGTCTGCCTCTGCTGACTGCAGCTACAAGAGCACTGTAGGCTCTAGTGCAGTACGACCTGAGCCTTCTGTATTCTTGAGTCTGAAAACAGTCTAGCAGAGCTTATTTGGTGCTCTTCCTGAGCTGTAAGGTTTTTCTAGCCTCAGCATCTTAGCAATATCAGTGTTGATACAGGAACAGCCTGTCGCTGTGCTACAACGTACTGTCTTACTCATGCAGGTTGTGTAAGGGATTTCTGTGCTGTACTTAGTCGGCAAACCCAGAAACCATAATCTCTGCATGACAGAAAAGTCTTATGGAGGTGGACTTTTATCATCATATTAGCAGGCATAAAGTAGCCTACATGTTAGATTTCTTTCCTGGTGGGGAAGAGCTTCATTTGATCTTCATTTTAGAAAATGTGTTGGAAATGTCACAAGACCTGGCAATGCTGCAGGCCTTAGATAACATTAGTATTGATAAGACTCCTAATTTGAGAGTACTTTTTTCTCTGTGTAGCTGATTCTTATCAACCTGGCTGGCAGGACCTTTAATTTGTCTCCTCTGAAATTACCAGCCTTGAGAAAATGTACTGCTTTATCCCTAATAGTTGCCAAAGGCTTTATTTAAGTAGTAGAGAGGCAATAAATGACTGGATTTGGTGTTACAGTTGCTTGTTCTGTTTACATTTTTTGATGCTTATCCTGTTCATTGCTAGTTTGTTTGCTTATGTTTCTCTTCCTAATTGAGAGTCTGTGCCCTCCTCTGACCTCTTCTTTTTTTTACTTCATCTGTTCACTATGGTACAAAACTAAGAACCTCCTGCAAGCCAACAGGCAGCTTTCTGTGGAGCTGCGGCAGTAGATTTGTAGCTCAAAATTGTCTATGAACAAGTTTTTTAGAAAGTTAATCCCTCTGACTTCTGCTACGATACAGAAAATTGCTTCTTTGAAACCTAGAGTATGAAAAGCCAAGAGACAATTTAAAAAAAAGTAAAAAAAAAAATTATTAGTTTCAGGATTGTTAGACATTACTGATATTGTACAACCTCAGTGTTGCACTGTGTGGGCATCTGCTTTCTCCGTAGACCCAAGACCCTCAGGTGACACTGAGTGGCACTGAGTCCCTTCCTCTTCATCTCAGTGCTCAGGTACTGTATGTTCTCTCACCATCCTGCTCCCTACACATCCTCACGGCTTAGAGAGTCCTGCACAGCAGACTTTCCTGAACATCAGACTCCAGACTTGAGCAAGCCCCTTAGACCTCATCTTCCTGGGGCATTTCCCCAGCAAGCAGCCTTGGGCTTGAAATTTGAATTCTCTTCTCCTTGGTTTGCTCCTGAGCTGGTGAAGTGCCACCCCCTTACAGGGGATGTTGAATCTTTCTTCAGGAGATGTGAGCAAGAAAGCCTTTCACCACCTTTTGTCCAGGCTTTCCGTACTTGGAGCAAAGCTGCTGCTGCAAGCTTGGGCTGGGGTAGTATCACAGGCAAAAAAGAGGTGTATCCTGGAAAAGTGTAGAGATCTGGCTTTTTGCATAACTGAACCGATGCTTGGGATGGAATTAGAAATCCACTTTAGTACAGCGGTAAGTGTCCCCACCTGGCGTGTGGGAGACCTGGGTTCGAGTCCCGCCAGGGAGACAGTGTTAAGAGTTGGACTCGATGATCCTTGTGGGTCCCTTCCAACTCAGAATATTCTGTGTGATTCTGTGTGTGTGATAGTAGAACTCCCCTTTAATGACTAGAAGGATGATGACTTCCATGAACTCTCTGTAAGCTAAGATTGTCTCCTGAAGTCACACCAGTGGTAAACAAGGCAATATTTAGAAATAATTTGCATGATCAGGGGGAATTTATAGAGATTCAGAATGACTCGATTTATAACAGTCCTCTTTTAACTACTCAGTTGTGAAATCTTAACATGTTGAACTTGCATATCATCATGTCATAATAGTGTTTTAAATAAGTAGATGCTGTTTACAGCTATAATTATTGCACCAGCTTTGTGAGCAGTTTTGTTTCTCAACTGGCAGAGTAGTATTATTTTCTGAAGCTTAAAATGAACAAACATGGTGTTAAATGATAATAGCAATGATCTTCAACTGTTACCAGCACAGACAGAAACAGCTTCTTGGGAGACTGTTGCATTAGCTGTGCGTGGTACTCTTCCTCTATGCATTTTTAGGAAAATAAATCAACTGTCTAGTTCTACAGAATATTATGCAATTTCTTTCAGAAAGAAAGACAACTACGGTTTCTTTTCCTGAGTGCTTGCTCATCTGCGCTCCTCAGGTGTCATCATACATCTTCCTCCTACCTTCCCCAGTCCTTGCCGCGCGGCTTGTTTTCTGACATTTTATTGAGAATTATGGTGATTTGCAGAGGCAGTGCTTTGAGATGATGTTCTCTGTGATACACCCATACCTGGGAGTTAGAAGATGTCAATTTCGGAAGTAAATAAACCCTGTAATGTTACTCTTTTCTGATCCTAAATTTCTTGTGCCTTATTTATTGATTTTGTGTCAACCCAGTAAATTATGCAATCCTCTCTCTTCCTATAAAAATTCCTTCAAATTTTGATTACTATTCGTTTTCCTGTGAATCTACCCTGAATTGCAGGAGACAAAATGAGGATTATGTAATGCTATTTAGTAAAGATGATCTAACCTAGGCAAATAATATTTATTTTGTCTTATACCCAAGTTAACATGTCATCTTCATCCTCAATTCTGATTCGTCAGTCAACAGAGTAAGGGCAACATGACCCTTGTACCCAAATAAATAAATGGATGAGACTCTGCTCTTATTAAATTGTCATTTATTGCCTGCCTTATTCTGCTTGTATACTAATGGGGAATGGAGGAGGAAGATAATTTTCTTAAACTACTCTCATCTCTCTGAATTGAAACCTCACAATGCTTTTAAGAGGTGAAAAATACTAATGCTGCTAAATACTAATTGCTGCTAATGATGATGTAAATTTTTTCCCCTTTAGGATCTAGAGAGATACTACCCACTGTAGGAAAGAGGGGACTGATTATCACTTAAACAGTTGTAATAGGTATAAATGCAAAAAGAAAAAAATCCGATGTGTTTGAAAATGTCAGTACTGCAATTATGGTGCAATGAAACACTGGTCAGTGGGTGAGGCAGTACTGGAGCTGCAATTTGACCTTGTGCAGCCTGTGTATTTCACAGCATCAAGGCAACTCCTAGAAACCATATCTGACTCTAGAAGTCACTGGGCACTAAGTGGTTGGAGACTGAGAAAATACTTTGTTTTTTCTAATTTTGTATTATTTCCTAGGCATCCCTAGGAATGGCCTGATGAAAGCAAGGGATACAGTGGAAGAAAAATGCAAAGTGGTTGTATGATGAGAGGAGAGAACAAGGGAAAGGATGCGAGGCTCAAAGGATCAAAAGTGGGGATGGCCCAGAAATGGGAAGGCTCAGGTTTAGAAGCAGTTCACAGTCACCAAGGCACACTGGGTTAAACAGATCTTAGTCTGAGATAGTGCAATCTCGTAGTTTTGTCTTCATACAGAAATCCATACAGTTCATGCTTATGCCAGTGTATTGTCAACTGTGAGAAAGAGCCCTTGGCTCCTCTATCTGTAGGGGGAAATGGGCATCCAAGTGTCAGTATTTCAGTCAGTTTAGCAGTTATTTGTATTTTTTTCTGTGAGCAGTAGTTCAAGAAATTTATAGAGGCAAGGATATTAATTTTGTAGTGTATGGCAGTCAGTCCTACCTTCAACTGCCTCTGTCCTTTTTGCTTTGTGGCCCCTTTTCTCACCCAAGAAAATGGGCAGGGAAGCAAGTGGAGCTGACCAGGCCTGGGAGTAGGTTTAAGTGCCTCCTTGGGGAAGGGGGAGGAAGTTCCTTTTCACTTGTACCCAAGCAGTTGAAGATCACCGGAGAAATCATGGTAATTATCATTCCTTCCTGATACCTGTAGGACAGTTCTGCTGAGTTTATTGTGATCCAAGTCTTAATGACAGAAAGAAAAATAGAAATACTTTGCACACACATTGTGCCCTACAGGATGTTGTGAGAACTACTGTTGGTATTTCTGACTTAAGCACTCGATTTTGCAGATTTCCTATTGTAATGGTAGTTATTGAATATTAAATTTCCAACCTTGAAGAGAATTCAGAAGAGATAGCTGATGTATAACTGGGTACCTTTTCTGGCACACCCTGACTGACTGAACATATGCAAAATATTTTTATGTTGTATTTCCTATATTTATGGAGTACAAAAGGAAACATTATGTGCAGTATGGAGATGTTATGTGATCATTTTGTTCACGTATCAGAGCAAGACATGTCTCCACCCTGGTTTGAAAAATTATTCAGGTTTCTAACTGTTTTGAAATGTCTGTAGATGACACATGGCATTATCCAACATACTTGTGGATTTGATCAATGTGAACAGGGAGGAGAATGAATTTTTTACCCACATGTTCCTTTCTGCTGTGTAATTCAATTCAAAGAGCTGAGTGAGGTGCCTTTGATCAGAAATGGCATGTAAAAATTTCAAATTATGCCACTTGCAGAAATTCATGAGTGCCCACGAAAATGGGAAAAGAAGACTACTTTGGAATTAGTGTTACAGCAGGTGACTTTACACGTATGCCATAGATGGCAGTGTTATTTACACAGAAATATAAAACAAGTCCAGTTAAAACTGTGTAAGGTAATGAACCATTGAATTGTAAACAAAAAACCTGCAGCAAACAGGCCAACAACACAGATACTTATTTTTACTAATGGTTAGAGATGTACATTTTTCACTTTAAAAAAAAGAAAGGGTTTTGAGTTCTTTTTCATAAGATGAGGGAAGTAGGTACTCTGAACCAAAACCCTGACAAATAAAACCTTTCCATAAATCTTTTATGAATACCTATAGAATGTTCTTAGAAGATGCTTCAGATGGTTTGCATTGTACCTGTGATTGCCAGCTTATGAATTACTTAGATTCCAAAAGTATTTTCTAGAATAAGTGCAGACCCATCAAATTCTCTACTGTTTTTTCCTGAGTGAAGTCATGCTCTGATAAAAGACTGGCACTGCATTCCGATGAGAAGGTGCTAGCGATTGATTCCTTGACGTTTGGCTTACTAAGAGCCCAACTGAAAGGTGGGCAACCACAACATATTTTATTTAACATAAATCAATTTTTATTTCAAGCTATTAATATTCACTTTTTTCTTTTCAACTGCAATGACATTTTAAATCTCAAAGATCAATTACAAATGAAGGCTGTAACCAAAAGCGTTTTAAGTGAAAATGGATGATTTGACATCCTAGGAGCAACAGCCTCCTCCAGACTTTGCTGATGCAGGCTGTGTATTTGACAGCACCGAGAGCATGCTGCTTTAAAACTTACAGATGCATTATGGAGCGTTTTTAGATTTTCATGTCACTTTTTCTTCCTCATGTAGAGATTATGACTACAAAGGGCTTTTCTTGCAATTGTTCTGTGTGATGGTGTTTCTTGTTCTTGCCCTAAAAGATCAGCAGGATTTTAGATTTCACATTTTCTTTTCACAGAAGTTCTACAGATTCTTATAAGCACAAGATTAGTGTTTAATGAGGATTTTTTAATATATCAATTTCTAAAGGACTTGTAAGGAGAGGAGAGAAGATTACACAGGCTGATGGCATATGTAATAAATAGTATTTACTATGTATCTTTGTTTGTAGATAGTTAATGCATTTGGACAAGTTCAGAGAAGTTTTAGGATACATGGACAGTTGTTCAACTTGTATACTTGAGGTATAGAGTAATCTGATTTTTAAACAGAATAGTTTGGAAAAGGTCCACTTAGAACCACATCTTTTATGAACTGTAAGTCTGTAATATGGGGACTGGGTAAAAAACTAATTTCTATACAGTGGGTTCATTCTGACAGAGTATTCTGGAGAGGTTGAATTTCCCCATTTGATAAAGACATATTGGAATACGTATATATTTCAGTCACTGCTGTGTGATCTGGAATTGTAGAGCCCCTGTCTTAATCATGTCTGGCAAGGGACCTAGTTAGCAACACCTGTTGTATATGAGAGTTTCATGTTGAAGGATAAGTAGACCTTGCATTTGTATTCCTAGTCCCTACTACTAAGGATTGATTTGTTCCTTCTAAAATCTGAAACAAAACTGCCTGTCTTGTGTTAGCTGTTTTCCTTGGTTGTCACTTCTAGTATAGATTGTGCTGCATTCTTAGTATTTTTTCCTTTACAACATCAATGTTTTGGGAGAACTACTTGTTTGTTTTTTTTAATTTCTTTATTAGCATTTTACTTGAATTTTGGGCTCATATGAGCTGTGAATGATCATTGAAGTGCAGCTGCTTTTGGTCTTTCATGATGATTTTTCAGTTTGCTTTTGTGAAGTGACTGCTTTGTAATGGTTGTGGTTAAATTAGTTACAGTTTTCATAGAAGCTGTTACAACTTTGTTTAAAATAAAAATGAAAAGATTTGATAAACAGTGGCAATGAGGAGAATTAAGGTATTTATTCTATTACTTAGAGTGATTCGTCTTAAATGCCAGCAGGTGGTCTATTCAAAACTCATAGTACGAGTTACATTTAGGGTAAGCCATTGTGCAAAGCAAGGGCTCTGGTAATTGCCTGTAGGTAAGAGCACAAATGATTGCTAGGAAATAGTGACTATAGCATTGTAGGATGCCATTATTGGAAACCTGTTACATTAAATTTTATGTGAAATATTTTTATTAGTCACTTGATACATAGCTATAAGTAGAACATGTATATGTAAGTGGAAAATTTAACATTCTGTGCAGATTGAATCATTTCCCACAAGAGAATGAATCTCCCTGAGCATTATTTTGTTGGTTATATCTTTGGCAATTGTTATTAGTGTAGTAACAGAGTATAAATTTGGATTTAAGTGAGTCGAGAAATCATTTAACTTTCAAATGAAGTTGATGAATTTCAAACTCTTTTGAAATGTTGTTTTTTGCCAATGCAGTATGATAGATTAGCATAAACACTAATGAACAGTTAAAATCTTTTATTTCAGTTAAAATCCATTCTGAATGTGTTATAAGCAAAGCATATTTTAAGCCTGCCTCTCATATGAAAATACTGTCACTGCTGTTCAGCAGAGCAGTTAGGTGTATGCATGTTAGTCACACAGCTACACAAAAATTCAGCCAGACTCTCTGGTAGAAAGACAGCATGGAGAACACATGTATTACAAAGAGCATAAAGCATTAAATCTGTGTTTACAATGTTAGGAGATAATTTTTATTAAATTCAGGCATAAAATTTTCATTCAGCTTAGGTAAGCCAGAGATAGATGTTGTTATGAGATTTACATACCATTAGCTCACATGAGTTGATTAGCAGCCGAGTTCTGTGGTACAAGGCTAGTTAGATACATTATGTGTGATGCCAGGAGGCTGCAGTTCAAGGAGGTTTGCTGGCTGCATGCTTGTTTCCTTTGCCTTTGTGATTACTTGATAAAATGCAGTGCATCACTGTGAACAATTGACCCTTTTGAACAATCCAGACTGGTCAGCAGTCTAAATCCACATTTTAAAGCCATCATTATAGCCTCAAACTTAAGAGTTTCCAGGGTGCAGACGAAGGTGTTATCCTCTTTCAGTACCAGTCGTGTACCATTTTCAGACTTTATGAAGTACTTGAATTGGATAATATTTGAAGATACTGAAAACTCCTCTGGAAATCCATCCAGCCTGCTTTTGGATACCAGTACAATTCTGGATTTTATTTTTGCAATGAACTCAGGAGCATTACAAAAGATTCTAAGTCCTTGTGAACGATCGTGGCTGTCAGTTATTTCCAGGAAAGTAGTCTCTCGAGATGCTAGCTGTTCCTTCTCCCACCTTGATTTCACTGCATCTGAGAGTACCTTAAGCTGGAAAAATTCGGCTTCATGTGCCAAAAGTTGATTTTCTCGGAACCCCTCTGGCAGAAGAAGTTCTCCATTTCGTAGGAAGTTGAGTATGTGTCTGAAAAGGAGTCCATCTCTGTCTATGAAGTAATGACCGTCTGCATCGAATGGGCACATTATTCTTCCATTTATGATCCCTTCCAGAAAAGAATCTGGATACTTGGTTAATGTCTGTTTTTGTGTGATATATAGATAACCGCCAACATTCAGCGTAATCAGAGATGTTTTATAGTCCTTGTCTTGCTCAGAGCCTTCAGAGTTGCTGTTTTGTTCTTCGCATTCATTTTCTTTTCTGGTTGCTTTTCTCTCCATTATTGAAGCTAGGACAAAAAGCCAGCTACTCTGCTTTGTTCTTCTCAGCTTGTAAAGAGGATGTTTCTTTTTAAAAAGCACCTTTATTCAGCTCCGGCACGATGTTGGAATGGAAATGCTGCTCGCATTGCTCCGACTGTCAGCTTGGGTTTGCAGTAGGTGGCGTATCAGCTGTGTATGCAGGGAGGTAGCAGGAATATGACTGTAAGGGAGAATTTGCATTTAACTGTATAAGGGAAGAAGGGTACAACAACTGCTTGCGTCTGTCTTTCTTTCCTTTAAGTCTGAGTAGTGTACATAGCTTATGGTGTTATCCACAGAAGTGCATACTATTCTTCTAAATGACACCTTATCTTTAATATTCAAAGATGTATTTTTAATATCAGCTAGCTAAATCATATTTAATGCTTATGGTGTTAAACAATTTCATCATCTTTCAAGGATTTTTATTTTCACAAAGCATCTTTTCATGTGGTTTTGATACTGACTACAGTACCTGATGCATACAGCAGGACAACACCGAAAGGAAAGGTGTCCCTGTCTGTAGCGGGGGGGGTTTGGGGGGCGATGCCATCTATGGAATGTGTGCACATGCGTGACACTCATTTATTGGACATGTGCACAGCAGTAGGATGTTTCCACAGAAGATACTCTGGAAGTGATGCTAAGGACTTGTTGATCTGACTGTTTTAAGTTTGTGGTGAAAGCTTTCATTTGCAGTCAGAGGGAGTACCCTCAGCAACACAACAGCTGCAGCCTGAAACCTGATTAGGTTTTGGGTTTTGCTTTTCTGTGTGCCACAGACAAAAACTGTTTCAGAGGGGGCATTTGCTATTTATATTGGTGGTTGTTTTTAAGTCACCAAGACTGTCTAACATCAGTTTTCTCTTTTTTGATAGAGCAACTCAGCTGCCCTGTGGAACAAAGGGTTAGTGTGCCTACAGATAGCTTTGAACATCACATAACATTATAGCTTAGCAACATTTGGGTACAGGGAGACGGAAACATCGGCAGAGAGCACTGGGATCAAATGGCTGTCTCCTCTCCTGTGCTTTAAGCCTCTCTGTTTCCCCATAGAAAAAGGTTTCCCCTTTAAGCATCTGCAGCCTGGGGCAGGAAAGGGAAAGCTCCCACCCATCTCAATGTGCATTTCCTTGGGGAGCAGAGAGAAGCCACAGCATGCATTGCCCTGCACGGATGGAAGCAAAGGCTTACCTTGGGCTAGACCAGGAGAGGAGGTTCCGTGTTTTCAACTTGTATTTTTCACTTAGCAGGTAGATGTGTCCTGCTTTGTCTGAGTAACAATGGAAAGGCAGATTATTCTTCTGTAAATTCTTCTGCTCTGTTGCTAAATATTTTATTCCTACTGCTCCCACTGTCTCTAAGGCTGTTTCTTGATACTCTTAAGTGTCATAACTATAATATTTTATTAATTGATAACTGAATCTAGTGAAAATAAGTGCACTTTTCTTTTTACTCACTATTTGCTTTGCCAGAGTATCCCTAGCACTGATACACTGATTTTTTTCTGCTGCTGTATGTGATATATTAAGGAGATATTATTCATCAGGTCTGATTTATCAGGAATTACTCATTATTTTATTTTTAACTCTTTGATACCATGGATATATTCAACATAAATTCAGTCAAAGAGATTTCAATCAACTTCTGATTTTAAAACATTTGGATTTTTTTTCAAAATTAACTTCTCTCACAGTGAATTAATAATTGACAAAGTGAAGAGGTTTTTTTTTTCTGTTACAGGAGACAATTCAGATTTAGTTATCAGGTGATGCAAAATTCACTTAGCTATGCATGATCTAAGCATTCTATGATATCGAACCATCTGATTGGCTGTTAAACCCTAAGAGATTGCTTTCTGTGATGCTTTTATCTTACGTAGTGAACTTGAAGTACGTTGAAGCTGACCTATGAGTGTCCTGGCACACATGAGCAGGAATTTCAAAGGAGAGTGGGGATTTGTAGAAGATAAGAAATTTTCCATGGCCAGTCAAGCTGTCTACATTTTAAGAGACAGAAATTACAGAACAGTATCTGCTAACTTAAGTTTTTATCATCTTCTCAATGTTCTAACACTTGCAGATGAAATTTTCCACTTTTGTAAACGAGCAAGTAGTCTTTGAAAGATCATGCAGAATCGTTCTAGTGGTTTGTATGATAAAATATTCAAAATGGATTTGATGTGGAAAATATACTCTGTAGAGTTCATGAATATTTAGATTTAAACCTTTGAGACTTGAAAAATTTAGAGCTGGTGTAACATATTCATCACCACAAACCCATGTAACTTTATTCCACTGCAGCTGGCAGGCATCTGTAACGCAAAATTAAAGCCTGGCATTTCCTGGTGAAAATTTTCCATTTTCTGTGCTACAAGATTTCCAAAACGCCCTTGTCCTTTCTGTGCACTCAGTGTTGCATATGATGTTGTAGTGCATGTAGTTTTAGTGGGGTAGTTTCATATAGCTTGCTGGGTTTTGGAGGTGTAGCTAACTGGATCTCCTTTTTCCTGTCCTTTTGTCCATACAGTGGAGGATCATCCATAAGTTCATTTTGGAAAGATATGGAAGTGTTTCTTGCAGCCAAGTTAGGGACTCTATTTTTGTACTCTGAGTATCTTTTGTGTTGTGCACCAGTGGGGGATAGCTAAGATGTGCTAAGTGCATTCCAGATCTTCTTGCTTCCCACTTGGATTGAGACAGAGTAACTTGCTGCTGGGTGCTTTCCCTTGCTGTAGGTGGTCTGTCCGTTTCTCCCCTATCTAGCTGAAGTATCGTCCTTGCTGAGATGGGTAGGTAGTGTTCCTAAAGTGACTGCTGCTGCAGGGATTATAAGTGTCACCTGTATGCTGGGACTGGCCATTCAAGTAAGGAGTAGTGCTGGAATCCAGGAAGTGAAAGGTTATTGGTTTGGTTCCAGATTAAACCAGAAAATGTACTAAGCACCCTTGCAACACACTTAGGAGAGCGGCTGTAGTAGTACAGTTATACCCCATCCTTCGCGAGGAACGGGACAGCCCACGGGCCTCGCGAAACATCAAACTCACAAATACATGCAGGTCATTAATATGCACGCAGGCCACGCCCATTGCTCCACCCCCCAGCCAATCAGGAGCGCTGGGGAGCCTCTTCCACTCCTCCCCACAGGCTCTCGCACAGGGAAGGAAAGAGAAGCATTTCTGTACCCTTTCTGCCTCGGGGGACTCCCCCGATAATCCCTAGACTTCTCTTCAGCCACCCTGTCGCTTCCGCATCTGCCGCCGGCAGCGAAGACCCTGCNGCACCGGGGACATACTGTAATACTCAATTTCAAAGTTACTCACCCTTTGAGTTTCACTAGCAGGGGAATCCACAGAGCTTTTAGTTTCTTCTCAGTCAGACAAGCCATCCTGGAGGCAGTGAAAATGCAACGCTGGTGTTCATCAGCTACACAGAAAAACGAAGCCAAGGAAGAAAGGGATAGGCATCTGTCTTTTATTCTGCCTTACAAGCTTTGTTTTGGAATATTATCTCACTCCCACTCAATTTCCACCCTCTTCCTGAACCTCGTGGTCTGGAAGCCTGAGCATGCCATGGAGCTGAAGTTTCAGGACCAGAGCACAACATGGAGGTTGGTGCTTTTCCAGTGATAACTGTCCAGAGAGCATCAGCTCCACTGACAGTCCGCCGTCAGTGAAAATGACCTGGGTTACAGAAAAAAGCTACTTTTATTTATTACAGTACAAAAGGATATGAGGAGACAACTCAGCTGTAAGAGATGGCGAGTTCTAGAAGTGTATTTGTAAGCCATGCTAATGAAATCTATTTGGGTTATTGAGGCAGTTTGCTTGTCATTTAATGTTGCAACACAGAAGATGGGCCAGGTTGTTGAACAGCTAAACCATTCAGTAGCTGCTGTCTGGTGACTTTGGTAGCACAGACATTCTCATTCCAGTAGTGTCTCCAGACATTGATAACAGCTATTGAAGCTGTTACATAGTAACAGCTCTACATAGTAATTAAAACTGAAGATTTTTTGCAAGTCTGAAAAATTTGCATTCCAGAGTTTTTAAGGGCTGTCTAAGAAACTATTGAAGTTGCTGGAGATATTTTTCATAATTTTTGAGCACTGCTATTCTACTAGACTGAAAAAGCAAATGCTGTGCCAGTATTTGAACGATGAATTGGATGAGCCAAGTATTTAAATATGAGAAGGTGCTGTACAAAAACCAGTAAAACATCTGACTTGGAAATCAATCAGTTAAAAATTA
Organism: Pitta sordida; assembly: GCA_013390025.1. Lineage (NCBI taxonomy): Eukaryota > Metazoa > Chordata > Aves > Passeriformes > Pittidae > Pitta > Pitta sordida. The sequence goes on from WEKX01023808.1 coordinate 37,457, forward strand.
GGGGAGGGTAATATAATACTAATCAATGTGGGTGGAGAGAAAATGGGTGGTGCCAAATTTTTATGCTCCTTTTTTTACTTAGAATTTGTTCAGCAAAGGAGGTGAGGTGATTTTTTTTGTTAAATCTTTCAGTATGCTTTTGTCATTATGTATCAGAATGTATACTGTATTAGTTTTCCTGTTGCTTAGCTGTACCAAAATTATCTGCAGGCTTCAAAATGGCAAACATTAAGCAAATTTTACTCTAGTTTGGTTCTTGGTACTGGTTGTTTTCAGTGGGTGATCAAGAAGGAAATAGTTACTGATGATTTTGGAGATGACACAGGTGGAAGTGTAGTCAGTAATGCAAACATTGCTGATGTAGAACCATTTGGATAGTTGGTTAGAATAACATTTTAATATCTCCAAATATGCAGTTTATACACCCAGGAATATGCTGTTGATGGAGCTTGCAGTGTATATGTTTGCAGGAGAGTTAGTTAGGGCAGAAGGTCTGATCTGTGTATCTGAGCATGAGGTCATTCTGTGCAATAGTCAGTAAAACATGTAGGATTTATCATTGGATGCCTAAATAAAGGAATGCCAAGTCAAGACCACGTGCTCCTGTTCTCTGTAGCTGCACAGCTGCCAGGGAAGGGTGGTCTGAGAAGGGCACCAGCTTTGACGCTGCCCTTTGAATGCAAGAGAGGTGCCACAAAATGCCTTTAGTCTGTAAGAGCAGAGCTGAGGTCTGGTGCAGGAAGAATCTCTTGCTTGTCCAGCCAACACATGCCATAGCCTGGGAAACTGCCGAGCAGTGTAAGTGAGCTGAGTGTGAGGCTATGTTTTGGATTTATGCTGAACAGAGTGGTGATAATATAGAGATGTTCTTCTTATTGCTGAGCAGGGCTTACATGGAGCCAAGACCTTTTCTTCTTTTCATACTGCCACACTGGCAAGGAAGTTGAATGTCCATGGGAGGCTGTGAGGAGAAAGGCAGGGCAGGTGACCCTAACTGACCAGAGGGGTATTCCATACCATATGACATCATGCTCAGATATAAGATGGAAGGAAGAAGCAGGAAAGAGGGGATGTTTGTAGTGATAGCATTTGTCTTCCCAAGTAACCGTTACATGTGATGGGTTCCTGCCGTCCTGGAGTGGCTGAATGCCTGCCTTCCCATGGGAAGCAGTGAATTAATTCCTTGTTTCGTTTTCACATGTGTGCACAGCTTTTGCTTTCCATATTAATCTTTTTCCCAACCCATGAGTTCTCTAGCTTTTACCCATCTAATTATCTTCCTGATCCTGCTGGTGGGGGAGTGAGTGAGCAGCTGCATGGGGCTTGTTTGCTGTCTGGTGTTAAACCACAACAGTCCTTTTTGGTGCCTAATGTAGGCTTGAAGGGTTCGAGATGATGAAAAATTTGATTGGAATGTGCTAGAGTGAATTTATCACTCTTAGTGTTGTTCAGCTGGTAAGAGTCAGTCCATGGGGCTTGGTTGCTGGCTCAGGTTAAGCCATGATAGCTGAAAAGCAACAGCACATCATCTACTAGCTGAGGAGCTGTGTCCATAGCCTGTCCTTAACTGCACTTTCATATGTTTTTTCCTGCTGCCTGGGAACTGTGCATCCTGAATCAGGTCTCCATCTCCTTCCTTGGCACTGCTCACAAAGCAGGGGAGTTGGTAAGGACCAGATCCTGTCCCACATGCTATCAAGTGTGGCTAGGAGACACATTTATGAACTGAACTTTCTCAGGCCAATAAGAACAATTAAGAAGCTGAAAAATTGGCATAATAGAAGATTCAGGAAAACATGATTTAGTTTTATTAGGCTTGATAAAGGTGGAGAGAAGATAAGTAGGTGAACGGGCAGAAATGCTTTCCTAGCAGGCTCTTCAACTTAGCAGTCAGTGGTCTAACAAGACACAGGGACTGGAAATTGGAGCTGAGTGCAATCAGATAGATGGATACATTAAATTTTCCAAACCAGTCCATCTCTCTAAAAGCTCCGACAATCCAGCCCCTATCAGACTATCTTCTGCTCAATTCTAGTAAAGTTCTCTCATGGCTGTTTGTGAAAATGCCCTTAAACATTTTTCCCACATTCTGTTTGATAATGATTGTCAGCAGCATGAAGTTGGAATTGCATCTCCCCAGCATATCCCTCTATCATCTCACTGGGATAACACTTGAAATTACTTTATGAATCGGCACCGGGGCATTCAGGCAGGGAGGTCAGGATGAGCATGCATTTGGCAGCTAACGACAAAGCTATAGGCTATGTAGATGAGCTTGTTGGGAGCTGCACTGACAGTGTACTTGTACTTCCCACACCATTTAGGGCAATTGAAAGTGTAAGATACTTGGGAAAATGTCTCATTTTCCTGTCTCATCACTGGTCTTAGCTGGTCTTCCAGGCCTACTTATTTGTTTTGCACTATCTTCATTATTTTGAGAAGGTGTTTTTAACAGCGAATTGCCACTTTCATGCCTTATTCATCCATTACCTTCAAGGCTGATGTGACTATGGAAATGTTACGGTAGATGTGTAACACTTCGCATGTCTTTTCATTGCTGCTCTGGTCCTGCAACAGAAGACAGACCCAAGTTCTCTGAATTTGAGTTTGGTGAATGAGGGCTAATCATGCTGCAAAGAGAGTATAATCTTGGTTCTCCCACTGTAGTCTTGCCTCCAGAGATTTGTGTGTGTCTTTGCAGTTTTACTCTGCTAGACTCTCTGGATGTGTTAAATCCCTAAGAAGGTCCAGGGAAAACGAGGCATAAACCTTGGGTTTTGGACAGTGAGTGATCTTAGACAGCAGACAAGCTTAGCTGCAAGATGGTGCTCTTGGAGACTGTGAGCAGCCTTGTACTGTGAAGTGATTGGAACATTTTGTCTGGATTTGATGGCAGAAGTCAAATCTGGATCAGTGGCAATTAAAAGAAGATATTAGCCAAGACATCAAAAAGATGAGCTATCCAGAGAAATCCGCATCCCTGACAGCGTTCAACGCCAGATTGGATTAGGCTTTGAGCAGCCTGGTCTAGTGGAAGGCGTCCCTGCCCATTGCAGGAGGGTTGGAACTAAGTGATTTTTAAGGTCCCTTCCAACCCAAACCATTCAGTGGTAATACTAAGCATAAACATGTTTAATTGGCAGGTTCGTTTCCTAAATAGTTGGTGTGAGGGAGCTCTCTGCTTTGCTGATACAATGAAATGATTAAAAATAATTTGAGAATTGTGCGAGGTGTAGGGAGATTGATAGTGACATGTCAGTGTTCTGGCAGCTGGTCTGGATTGGCTCAGGTGAATAAAGGTTACCTAACCTTGGGCTTATACCATAGAAACTGGTGGAAAAGTTGTTACGGACTTCAGAAGGTAGATGAGATCAGAAATACAATGAATGCTACAAACATTGCTTTGTATAAGGGTTTTCTGGTCAAACAAACCTAATTTTTTTTATTTTGAAGATTGTGAGTTTAAAGTAACAGCATGTTTACAACCTGCTTAGCATTTCATATTGCAGAGAGTCTTGTGACATTCTGATTTGTGTCTAAAAAAACAGCAGGCACAAAACAAGATTAAAAACTTAGCTGGCAGTTATGAGAAAGTAATTATGAGTAGGAAGCCATTGGAGATGTAGTTTGAAGGGCTTTCTCAGGGATTAGCAAGAAGGACAGTAGTCAGTGAGATTTACTGCTCATAAAATGTGTCGTGATTGACACAAACGCTGGTCAGGTAGTGAACAACTATGACAGGACTGTCATGGTGTGACTGGGATTGGTCAGTTCACAGGATCTGTTTAAAGACAGTGCATTTTAACCAAGCCAAAGGCAATTATACACCTAGGAGGACAGAATGCAGAGCACATAGGTAGAACGTGAGGCTTAGAAAAGACTCAAAACAGTTGCCCACAGAGGTGGTTGAGTCACCAACCCTGGAGGTGTTTAAGGGTAAGGCTGGATGAGGTGTTGAGCAGTATGACCTAGATATAGATGCTAGGTTAGTTGGACTATAGGTTGGACTAGATGATCTTCAAGGTCCTTTCCAGCCTTATCTATACTGTGATACTCTGTTAGTAATACATTTAGTAGCCAGTCAGCTCCATAAATCCCGAGAACTTGATTTTTAGAGACAAATTGATCTGTAATCCAGTTTTAGCCTTCGAAACATGAGGAGGCCATGGGACACAGTTGCTGCTGTCCCACCCTGCCCCCCCCCCGAAAACAAAAACGAAAAAAACCCACAATAAAAAACCACCAGCACAAGGCAGATTGTTGAATTCCGAAAGAGGTGGAACCAATTTTCTTCCGACAGTGTCCCTTCCTCTCTCTCAGTTGAATTCTGAGGTTCTGCTCAGTAAGCTTGAGATGGCTGAAGTGAGATGAGAGAAATTCTAGCTCCTGTATATCTTATTTTACCACCATATATTTTTTTTTTGGTAAGATTAGAACAATGTCTGGTTTCAACATCATTTCAAGATTGAACAGGACACAAAACCCCCAAAATTGATAAATGCCCTGTGATGAGATAATGCATGAGCTTAAATTGCTTTTTTTTGTTGAAAAGGTGATTGAGAAAGTGACTTCATTACAATGTATAAGTACTTTCAAAGGGAGAAAGCACAAGGTGCTGAAAGGCTCTTTACCATAAGATAGGAAGTTGTAAGAAGAATCAACTGCTAGATGCTGAAGCCAAATTAATATTACAAATTAAGCAGTAATATTAGTACCATTTTAGGCACGAATAAGTTGCTAGGTTCTGTAGAGAGGAAAATAAATTTTTTCTGTCTGTGATACATAGAAGGGTCAGGCAAATTTGCCAAGTTGTCTCTCCTGACTGTAAGCCTGGGAATCTGCAAAATCAAGAGTATTTTAATACAAATTTTTTTTTCAGATCACTTTGAATTAAACAAATGTGGCATTTTTATTCCTTTTAAGGAGTACCAAGAAATTTTACATTAAATCATTTTAAAACATGATGTTGAAGTAATTGCTCTCTACATTATTCAGGAAAAGCAGACTTAGATTTGCAGATGTAGTAATATTTCAATCTATAAGGCAATCAAAGGCATCTCGGAGTGCCTTGTATTCTCAGTGATCCTTATGGGTCCCCTCCAACTCAGGGTATTCTGTGATTCTGTGTTACTTGGCATCTGTACTTTTTAGCATTCCTGTCATCATCTGTGGCATTGCGAGCTGAAGGCGACAACAACAGTGTAGTGCCCTACCCCAACACCAAGATGAGACACTCTGTTGGAAGGACATTTTAAAGATTGAAAGTTAATCAAGCCAGTAAAGCTCATTCTTTGTTGTTTTACACACATTGCACTGGCTATGCCCGAAAGACATGGATAAATTGACAGGCCCCTCTCCCCTGACATTATGCACTAGAACATCATAACAGAGATGCAGATGTTTGCCCACCATCACTCCTGTCTTCCTTTCTAAGACAAGTTGCTTTTAATTTTTGAGATTACTTACCTTTACGGAGTAGGCTCTTACTGCTCTGTTAGTCATCGTCGCTTTAGGCACTATGGTGGTCATGTTGGATAAGAAAGTGACTGTGTCACAGAGGTGAATGTACAGAGAGGAGTATTAACTAAAATACATGTACGTGATGTCCTAGATTACTACAGCAAACCCTCTCCACGTCACTCTTCCCCTATCATGGCTTCAGTTCTTTCTGGTGTGATTTTTCCACAATTGGGGAGGCCCATTTTGTGGGGCACTCGCGACTGCGCCTGCGCGAACTGGCAGTCATGAATATTCAAATCAACCCTCACGCCGTGCCGCACAGACCACAGGTGAACTGCTCTGTCCACGCTGCACCCACCCCACTGTGCTCTGAGTGAGGCGGCCGCAGCAGTTTCACTGGAGCCGCGCCCATCCCACCTTGTCCCAGTCCGCTTGACGTGAAGAGGCTACATGCAGTTATGAAAGATTTACATGCTCTCAGGTTAGACGTGGTGTCCAACACTTTCTCAAGGTAGACGCCTTCCTCAAGTATGGAGAGACCAGGTCTACCCACCCAGAGAGACACCAGGACAGCAACGTTGGCGGCTCCCCCCTCCAGTGTCCTCAGCTGAGCGGAAAAGGGGTTTTTCCCGGCGTGGGGTGGCCATGGGCACCAGGAAGTGCCGACACAAACACCGACACACAGCAAGGTGGTGCCGAAACAACGCTGGAGCACCGGGCGGTGGTGTGAGGGTGAAGTGCAAATCTGCATGTTAATGAGCTGCCTATCAATGCAGATGGAGGGCTTTGCAAGAGGGGGAACAAGACCTGCGGTACCGTGGTATTCGAGGGCCGACTGTAACGGAAAGTTTCTTTTCTCTTGAGTGTTAGCATTGTTGCATTACTACTTTATTGCATTGTGTTCCTTTAGTGAATTGTAAAAAATATTGTAATAAGATGAAAATGCGATACTATTTTCCTGAAGATAGGAATAAAATTAGCTTTCATTTTATCATCCACTAATTTTGGATACTTGATAATTGGGCTCTCTTTGTAGAGTATGTTTTTCATAGTCACTGACTGTATTCATTGCACATTTCCGGAAAACAGTTCCTAGATAATCAGAGTGCAACATCTGGAGAAAGGAGTTGCTATCTCTTCTTTAAAATTTGATCTTTGTGATTTATTCTTATTATGTAAAACACCTGAAGGCAAAATAAGGCAGTCTAGAATACACCTGCTATGCAAACTTGATTTTCCTGCTTATTTCTTTGGTCTCTTAATAACGAGATTTTAAACTTGATTTGAGCACTTAAGTTATAGTTAGTAAATTCTTAATTATTGAAAAATAATTCAAATCTTGGCCATGTTGATTAATCTTATTTCCTATTTTGCTTTGTTTTTTTTTCATTCTAGATAAACTTGCCTTGGAAGGAATAGTGGTGCAACGTGCTGAATGCAGACCTGCAGCTAGTGAAAATTACATGAAACTGAAAAGGTAGGAGTGCTTCATTACAAAGAGATGCTTTTAGTATTGCCTTACTATGGGTGGATGACTTCAGTGTTATCATGATCTTACATCAGATTTCTACAGGATTGGAACCGATCTTGCCTTTTGCGGTGGATTTGGAGGGAGAGAATGAAGGCTGGCATGGGACTTGTGCCTCTCTCTGGTTTTGTCTGGTGGGATGATGCAAACTTCTGCATCCCATCATATGCAAAGCTTTTTCTAGCGCACATGTAGTGTCTCTTCATACCTGAACTTAGGAATGTATGGTTGTATTTAAATGTGATTGAAGCTGAACTTCCTGAGGACTTAAAGGTTTGCATCGGTCTGGTCAGGACACACTTCTAGAGTATGGGTTTCACTGGAGATCATCCAAGTATAACTCCACTTAATATTGTGCCATGTTAGACAAAAATAATCTCTGAAAGATATGTATATAAAATGTCCAAACTAGGAAAGCGTTTGTGAAGGAGTGCCGGACCTAGTTGCTAGAAAAGGTAACAACAGAAAATATGAGAACTGGAAACCACAACATATATACAGTTATATGCAATCCTTTGTGAGGAACAGGACAGCCCACGGGCCTCGCGAAACGTCAAACTCGCAAATACGTGCAGGTAATTAGTATGCACGCAGACCATGCCCATTGCTTCACCCCCAGCTAAACAGGAGCGCTGGGGAGCCTCTTCGACTCCTCCCCACGGGCTCTCCCAGCACATGGGAGGAAAGAAGCATTTCTGCTCCCTGTCTGCCTCGGCGGACCCCCCTGAGAATCCCTAGACTTCTCTTCAGCCATGCTGTCGCTTCCGCATCTGCCGCCGGCAGCGAAAACACCGCACCGCTGCTCCCCCGCCCCCTCCCTGGCCCCCATGCTCATCCCAGCCGTGTCCTTGCCCCATGTCCCAGCACTGTGTTCCCGCCCCACGGGCGGGCTGTGGCAGCAGAGTGAGCGTGTCCTGCTGACATGCCGTGGCCAGCCCCACTTTCCTGGGGCACTTGCCTTCCCCGCCTGTAGCCAGGGAAACAATAACACAGACACACGCACACAAGCACTGCCCGTTCGCAGCTTGCAGGTGCTCCGCACACGTGGGCGGGCGAGCGACACTCAGGGACCTGCATTAATTAAGCGTAGGCAGGTGCAGGACTCATCCCCACCTGGTGCCTCATGCCGCACAGGGCCCTGCTCTGACTTCTACAGTGGCCGTCCCTGTCCCACAGCCCCCGGCGAGCCACAGAAACTGCGCGCCCTCCCTGCAGGGCTGGGCCAGTCCCGCTCCAGAGGTAGAGCCGGCACCGCACCTCGGCAGAGCAGAGTCACTGCGCATGCGTCAGCCAGGGGACCTCGCAAATGCCTGAAACCGGACTGCGGGAAATTTATATCACAAATCGCTTGGGTTGCAATGGTGAGGTCGCAATGCACCGGGGACGTACTGTGTTTAACAAAATCATGCAGTGACTTCTGAAAACTTAGATGCATCTAGAATTTACCATGTGATACATGTGTCTTATGGATAATTAACTTGATCATATTCTCTAATAATAAATCAGGTTTGGAATTGAATTGTGCATTATATTAAATGCATCTTTACATATATTAAACCTGACTTTTCATTAAATCAGTCCTTTATACTGTGGTTTTATTATATATAGAGAAATTCAAAGGAGGAAATTTCAGGAAGAGAATCATCCATGACTAGTTTTAGAATTGTCAAAAGAATGCAGAAAAGGCAAAATTATTTTTTTCTCCAGTTATCAATCTGTTTTCTATGGATCATATACATTTTAAGTGTCTTATGTTTTATTAACCTCCTCTGTCATCTAAGTTGCTCCAGTATTTCCTTATTGCATTCATTTAATTTTGAGACTTTATGTTCCAGCTGTTGGCAAATTAGTACCATAAGTTTGTGTCTGTACAGTGAACTACTTCATTTCAGACAGTTTTGTGATTGCTGTCATGGCTTTTGTCATCTGGGGGAAATGGTGTATGAGGCAAATGTGATGGTAATCAAAATGAGTCCTTTTCTCTCTGGCAATTTTAAATATACATGAATATATTATTTGGGATGTATTTTCTTCATAATTGTCCTAATCATAGGTTTCCTGATCCAAGTACTCTTTTGCATTTTGTACATAGTTGATCAGATTCTTGTAAGGCCACAGTGGGAGACTGAAACACAACTTACAGCTTTCATTGTGTACTGCCCAAACTTTGAATTTCTCGGCATTCTATTTTCTGTCACACATGTATGCATGCACCCCCTCTTGGTCTTCAATTTTGTCATTTTCAGCTCCTATAGGAGCAACAGAAATACAAAGGCAGATTTTGTATTTGGAAACACTGACAGGTGAAAATGGTGATACTGTTGCTTTTTCTCTCCTGTGGAAAAATTGTCAGGCTGTGTACGTCTATTTTCTAACTTTCCATGTTGCTAAAGACTTCTTTTCATTTACAAAAAAATGTTACAAAAAAAGAATCAGATCTTTTGGGAATCAGCATGAAATTTAGCACATCTAGCAGCCCCAGCCTCAGAAGAAATTGGGTTTTATCCAAACACTCTTTGGTATTTGAGTGGTAGGATCGAACTTTTCTCTTCACTCCCTTTATGCTCTCCCACCCTCAACATGCTGCAGTCTGTGCATAAAACACGGTGACAGTATTAAAAATAAAATGTATGAGTTACAGAACTGTGTTATATTAAACCATTTTGTTCATTTTTCTATTTACTGTCGTGCTTATATGAGAGAGACTCTCCAAATATGAAATTTATAATACTGATAAAACAAGCAAGTCTGTTGTGTAGGCTTGAAGTGCTACAATATTAAGTTGAATTGGGAAGGAAATAAAGGAGAAATGCAGTTGCTTCAAACTTTTAAGATCTGGATAATGAAGTTAAGCTGCACACTCTGAACAGCTGTAATCGTTTGGTTTTTGAGAGCTGTAAGTGACCAAAAGGGATTATATACCTCCTGGTATTACATACAGATACAGATCCTGTCTATTTTACCGTCTATATCTGGGTCAGGGAGATTGGCTGATGGATGAGTGACGTGGCTTTTGATTTCCCTGCTGCTTTGTAGAGTTTCAGTGAGAGGACAAAGTAATGGTCTTGTGATGCAGCTGCCAGCAGTTGGGTGGGAGATAAGCGTGACATGTGGCTTCGAGGATGGATAATGAAATCGCGGAAACTGGTGATATGTGTGAGTGGAAGTGCTATCAAATGTAGAGGTTAGGAGGGTTTGTTCCCCAAGAAGCATCTTTTGGTTACAGGAAGGGTGTAGATGGCTAATGTTCACAAGACTTTGAATACAAGGTACAAATGTGTCTCTAGGGATAACTAGTCAGAAAGGTAAAATAAAGGTTGTGTGACCTTCACTTGGTATTTTCTGATTTGGAAGTTTTAGTGTTGGCAGGTTTATTTAATTTTTTTTTCAGTTCTTTTGCACTTCAAGTTCTAGAAGGGGAACAAATACCTTGAAACTCCCACTATCCTGCATTTGTAAAGCATTGTGCTATTTAATTTCCTTGAAAATTTTTATTAACAATGTATGTATTTGTTCTTTGTAACACCTTAATGATTAGTTGTACATTTGCAATTACTGCTGGTGATGCTGTTGAGGCTAGCTGGAAAATAACGTGTGGTTTCCAGGACCTGTCCCAATTTCTGTCTTGTGGGAGTGGCATTCTACTCCCAACTGCAGACAGTTTTACTGTGCAGTGGTCATGGAAAATACTGTGCCTACACTACTCTTTCAGTTGATAATTCTTTTCTTTACATCCTCCCCAGCCAGTCCCACCCAAAGTGGACTATTTTCTTCGTCTTGCTGTAGTCAGCTTTCCACCATGCAGATGCACTGTCTGTACCTTAATTTTGTCTCTCTGAGGTTTAAGACATTTTTGCTTTTTTAAGATTCCAGTGTTTAACTGACTTGGGGTTAATGTCTGCTCAAAAAGAGATCTTCTGAGGCTTGGCCACGTTGGAAAGGATTGAGGCACAGGAAGAGAGGAGTCCTCCAGACCTTAGGGATCCCTTCAAGCTCCAGATAACTTGAGTGAAGAGAATAAGATTTTGATACTTCCAAGGGGCTTTTGCTATTCACAAGAAGGAAAATGGGGGACTGCATGACCCCATCTGAGCTTCCTCCTGTCAAATTACCTGTTTCTGACCTTCCACTGGTCCTCACGTTGTTTTTCTTCATCCCTCTGGTCGTAGGAAACTATCTTCTTCTCCAATTCTTTCTCAGTCCCCACTTCCCATTTCTGTTTACTTCTGTTTCTCCATTTCCTCACAGGGGAAAAAAAAATCGAAAACATTTCCAAAAATGTTTGGAACACATTGGCATGTCGTTCAAGTGTAAGTTAAGACAAAAAATCTCTGAAAGCAACTTCTGCAGAGTTCCAATTCAAATTGATATTGTCAAGTTCAATAGCTATAGGAAGATCTCCAGGATGGTTCAGGTCCTCTGCAATTGTGTGACTGGGCATCAGACTCGCAATTTTTGTGGGAGGTTTTGAAGGCACATAGTAACTGCAGCTCTGGCTGTGATTGAATGCAGTGTTTAATGGCACTTCCCCAGCAGTGGAGGATAGCAGGAAAAAACTGGGGTAAAAGTCAAATAAGAGAAATTTAATTAGCACAGATGGGTTGCTTACCTTCTCTAAAATACTGTGAGAGTATTGACTGACTGACAGTTCAGCATATTGCTGAAAATGAGCATTATGCCAGTTATATTTTCACAAATAGCCCCTACTAGCAGAAGAAGATTAATAATTTGACCATCATGCTGCTTCATATATGTTCTTGTAGATATGCTTAGTTGGCTATTAATTCCTTTCCCAAACAAATGTGTACGCTTACATTTGTGCATTTTCCACAAAAGCTGACATGCTGCACAAATGCTGCTCAGTTTGTTTGAGGTGGGAAGCCATTTTTTTCCAAAGCTGAGATTGCATCTGCCTGTGAGTCAATGCAGCCTTGATTTTTAAAATATTGAAGATCAGTTTCTCTGTCTTGAAGTAAGATTCGATTTGAGTTACTCATCAAGTAAAATTTTTTTTCCTATGTGCTAAAATGTTTCCAATCACAGTTCTTTCTGGAGAATTTTGTGCAATTTGTAGAAACTTATCTATTCATCATGTTCATAAGTATTAAGCCGTACTGTTAAGAGTTGTATTTTATATTATTCTTGTGTTTCTGGATACCCAACAGTTTTTACAAGACAAGCAAATAGTTTTCTAATTGTGAACGATTGGACTGCAAAGTAATAGACACACTAGGACTTAAGTTATATTATACAGTGATCCCCCAGAATTCACTGGGGGTCAGGTCTGGGCAGGTCCTGTGAGTTATGAAATCCGTGAAGATACCGAACTCATGAATATTCAACTGCTCCCCGCCTGTAGCCACAGCACCCTCCACTAACAAGGTCTGGAGGGGCGGTCCTGGGAGTGTGGCTCGCACTGTAGCACCTCATTAAAGCAGAGGAAGCGCCCTTTGGTGCTTCCCAGCCGCAAAATCCGGGGTCCGGGACATTCTGCGCACGTGCGCGGTCTCACAACTCACTGAAAATCCAACCGTGATTAATTGAATACTCGGATATGCGAGCTGTGAATATGCGGGGATCACTAATAAATATGATCACATAATAAATATGCTAATAAATAAGGAATAGCCTGCTGGTGGTAATGCAGCAGATATTTTATCATATTTCTCTTCAATTTGCATCTGGATGTGGAAGGTTAGTTAGCATGTTCTTTTTACCCCATTGTTGTCTTCAGCTTCAAGTAGGTGGGTGTATGTGGGCTAATCTGGGGGGATTGTATAGGGAAAATAAAAGAGGCATGAAATATTCCTTTCTTCCTTTTTTTTTTAATGGACTTTCTAGCGTATGAATTACATTAGTTATGGAAATGGATATTTTCTTACATTTTGTGAGAGACCGTTGATCTCATCACTGGATCTCGTTTTCCTTCCTTTTTGTAAATGTCTAGAGACAGAGGATGAAAACAGTAGGTTTCCATTGTGTCTGATTCACTACTCTCCTTTTGTTTTACCTTAAATGCCTTCGTTACAGTGTGACATGAAATTTGCTTTTTTTTCTGTTTTTCAAATGTCATTTCCAGGTGAGCATCATAGAATCACAGAAAGGTTGAGATGGGAAGGGACTGCTTGAGGTCATCTAATCCAAACACTTCTGCACAAACGGGGCCAACCTAGAGCTGATTGCCTGATTGTGTCCAGATTCCCCTCATTTCTCTGGAATTGAAAGTTTCTTAATAGTTTCTTAATGAGCACAGGGCATGTGTTCTGTGCCTTTTAGAAAGCCATATTGTTGAGAGAAGCCTAACATGAAGGTCATTTTCAGAAAGAGGAGAGATGTTTTGGGATGCATATTTAAGAAGAGTTTAGGGCAAACATTGCACTGATTTGTCCTTATACCTTGGGGAAGAAAATCAATAGCTCTGACTGGAGCATTCTCTTTTTGCTGTGTTTTTAACACAGTGTTCATGAAACAGTATTTCTCTTCTGCTGGTTATACTGCTGCTTTTCCCCTGCCATCAGATCATTGCATTTAAGAACATATCTAATTTGCCTTTGTGGTAATTAGCAAAAAAGCATCCATTTCCTTTTTTATGTGCTGCAAGTGGTGAGGCTAGAAATAGTAATCCTGGAATATATTCAGGCTTCAGTTGTATGCAGCTTCTTCAGGCTGGAAAAAAGCCTCATTGAGTACCATTACTCAGCACCAGGAACTCTGGATATTAGTAATTCTGGTAAACCTAAATTCCTGTTGATGGCACAGATTCCTTCTCTTGGAACCAAAGTCTTTGGTGTAATACAGTGCTGGAGATCTTTTAACCTTACTGTTAACAGTTAAACATACAATAATTAAAAATTAAAGTTAACATACAATAATTACAATGATGTCTCTGCTGCTAAGGTGCTTTCCAGATTTCAATGAGGGAGTTGTTTAGTACTTAGGGACATCCTTCCTCTTGCAGGGCAGCACGGATTCCAACTTTTCATCCTCTTTTCCATCTGTAATATGAATGTCACTCTATAGTGAGTGAAAATCCGAAAGAGTTCAAACTATTATGACTTACCTGGTGTTTCTAGAGATACTAACCTTCTCTTCTTATAATTTACAATCATATTTGACCCTACCAGGGAAAGTGGGTAGCTAGCTGATGCAAAAAAGGCCACTTCTGTATCGGTGTCAGCCTTCAGACGTAAATCTTCATTTTCTCTGTTGCAGAGCAGAGCTCGCTGAAGCTCACGGATCTCTTCCTGGCCACCATGCCAAATAGCTACAGTCATGCTGAGTACTGCTGGTGTTCTGCAAAACTGCTTTGGCAACTGCCAGCTGACAAGCTCAAATTTTCACAATATGTAGAATGTCAGCACTATAGCACATCTTCTATTTTTAAGCAACTTTGTTCTCATGCTACTGATGGTATTTGGAGTTTGTGACGGATCAGTAGACTAGTATCGTCCAACAGTTTCCCTGCTGCCAAGGAGCTCCAAAAATTGTACTATGTCACTGAGCACTAAAAGTTATCCTTGTGCAAAATCAAAGATGGTCAGGTGGCAAGTTGTGTTGGTGGCATATTGATTTCCTAGCTTATTAAAATATTTCTAAAATTATCGAAGGTACAGGAAGGACAGGAAGACACTGAAACAGGGGTGTGAAAGAAGTGATGTTATATATCTGTCCATGCAAATAGCATTTACTACTTGCGATGTTACCAAGTTCAAAAGAGTTCATAGCTGACAAACGACCTTTCCTTTATTTCTGATTGGTTTTTTCTAGCTTAACATCTAGTGTGCCACAGGACCAGGTACACCACGGGGGAAGCAGTGGAAATACCTCCTGTGCTCCTCAAAGACTCTGTGGGTGGAAAAGATGCCGGCTTTAGAAACCAATCACAGCATTACATTTTATGGAAAAATCTTTCATTCTCTAAATACCTCAGATATTAGTACAAGATATAGAAGCACTGCAGCCATCAGTTAGTACTGAGGCAAAATCCTGAAATGTCTTCCGAAAGAGAGGATCTTGTGCAGCCAGCTGCTAATGCTAGAGTGTGGGATGTTTTTAGAATGGCTTAGGAGTTGAATTCAAATGGACATCATAAAATGAAAAAGGATAGTAAATTACTTTCTTTTTCTTTAAACGAGATATAGTGTAAAATTCTTTGAATTTCACTCAGCTGGTGTACTTAAACTCACTTTTTTCCCCTTGAATCATCTGAATAGAAAAAATTATATTGCCAGTATCAGAGGCCAACGAGTTACACTTAAGTTGCAAATACAGTGAAGGAACTTTTAAAATCTTACGGGGCTTATTCACGTTTCAGATCAAGTGAGAATCATTTTCAGTAATACTTCTCACAAAAGCTCTTCTACAGAATGTTACTTCCCACAGCTTAAAAGGAGAAGAAATTAATACAAAGGACCACTGCCTGAAATATTTCTTATGTACGTTCATGTGTATGCACATATTTAACGATATTATAAAGATGATGTTTTTCACATTCTTTGTTCTTTTCATGCCTACATTTAAATACAGATGTGTCTGCTTATGGCCTTAAGAAAATATAGGCCACTATTTTAATTCTGTTTCTGTTGCAAGACAGACATGACTGAGAGAACAAGATGATTTCTCTTTGAAATTAGGTTTTATCAATAGAATGTGATGTGTCAATTCTAGTGATGTGTAAATCATTCAAGTATTCCTTCCTTTCAAGTCTACATTGAGTTTGAAATTTGCAAGTTGCTTTGTGCTTTTTAATGAAATACATTTTTAAATTGAGTGTTGTATACAATAATTGTGCGATTCCTGAAGTCTATGATGATGTTTTTGCTAGGCTGTTGCCTCCTTTGTTTGCAGTTAGTGGTTTTGGCTGGGATTTAATCATTGTCATTTCAGTATCTGTGATGCTTTGCTGAAAATTTTGCACTGTACGCTAAGCCAGTACCATCATTAAGACTCTGCACTAGTAGAAAGAGTATTACAAATCAAATCTGGCTGTAAGAATGTTTGTTGAATACTACAGTGTCCATGTGAAGCCATTGTAGGACTGATGTGCTTTATCCATACCTGAAATGTAAATGAGAAGTTTCTTTCCCGACAAGAAAGAATGCTTGTGGGACTCTCTGCTGTTCAGTTCCTCCTTCCCTGTTGCCCATGGCAGGAAGCTGGAACTGAGTATCTTTCTGTGTTCATTAAGTCTTTGGATCAGTGTTACTTTAGTTTTTAATTTTGTGCATGTTTATTCTATCATGTGTTGTGTAGACCCATATATACATATGATAATATGCGGGGTCCTGTACCTGGGGCCAGACAATCCCCAGGATCAGTACAAACTGGGTGATGAGTTGACTAAGAGCATCCTGGTAGAGAAGAACTTGAGAATATTAACAGATGAAAAGTTGGACATGAGCCAGCAGTTTGTACTCACGGCCCAGAAAGGCTGTTGCACAGGAGTTGTGAAGATCTGTTTTGCCTTGGAGCGCTATGTTCCAGGTGACTGCTCTGTGCTTTCCCAATGCCTCACAAAATGCCTGAAATGTCCAAACACGAAGTTAAAATGGATAGTGCAGCACCTGAGAGTTGTCAGCTTCTCCTGTATCAGGTGCTTACAAACTGTGAGTTTGGAAGCAAGGTATAGCATAAAGGAGTGGAATTTACAGAGGTTGTATTCTGGTACTTGAAATGAAAGTTTCCAAGAAAGTGTAATTAATATAGCAAAGCCACTAACTGGAAATAATTAAAGAAGAGAAGAGTGCTCATCTTCCAAGTTTCTGACGCACCTCAATGCTGATAATGTTCTGTACTAAAAGTGATTCTGAATAACTGAATGAATATCCTATTGCTATCCATGTGCATCCTAGTGGTAGATATTGATACATGTTAGTTGCTCTATCAAAATAACAGCAGTCCCTCGAATATCACGGGGGGGTCGGTTCCAGAAAGATGTTGCAACAAGTAAAATCTGCAAAGTAGCGGTAAAATAGAGTGAAGATGGTAAAGACGTGGAAGAAACTCCTGCAATGTATTGAACCCACAAATGGTGAACTGTGAAGTAGCAAAGGATGACTGTATTAATTTTCTTCTCTTGGGGATCCCATATCTCTCCTAAGGTATAGTAGTGTAGCTATCTAAAGCCAATTCTAGTGGGGCTGTTTCTGAATAATTTAGAAACTTTTGTGTGCGCAGACCCGAACTTAGACATACAAGGTGAAAGAGGGCAATAGTGAAACCTGCAGCTGCAGTCTGACTGGACTTGGGAGGTTTGGGGAGAACAAACTGACTTATTTTCAGTTGGTTGCTGTGTGTGCATTTTTCTATCTCCCGCCCTTCCTTCCCATCTTCGCACTCAAATCTTAAGTGTGAAGGCTGTTTCTAGTCTTGTCAAGCATTGTGGAATATTTGTTGATAAAAGATTAGGGTGACTCCCTTCCCCTGTGCTTGGCACTGGTTAGGCCGCATCATGAGTATTGTGTCCAGTTCTGGGCCCCTCAATTTAAGAAAGATGTTGAGGTGCTGGAANTTAGGTTTTAGTTGGATTGTAGGTTGGATTTGATGATCTTCAAGGTCTTTTCCAACCTCATCAACACTGTGATACTGTGGCTCTTTTGACTCAGAAGAAATTACAATTGAGTTTATCCAGGAGTCATCTTTATTAGCAGTTTTAAAATATAAATCAATTTAAGTCTGTGCTCAACTCATATGATGTATTTGATTGACGTTTTACATTTAATTTTCCGAATGCCAGAGATAGCAAACCTCCAACTTTCTTAATATATCAGTCCATCCTGACAGACAGTTCACAGAATTAATTCTGCAAGTCCAGAAATACCTGCCAGAAATTAACAGATACAGCACCATCTTGCAGGTCCTGGACACACTAAAACAGTAACTGAGAAAAGATTGTGTCCTAGCCGAAGTTAATGCCAATAAAGTGTCTATGTTAGGTCTTTGAACACGTCTCTGTTTTTGCAGGAATATCTGGCTAGCCTCTTTTTTAATGATAGTGTCAAAATCAGGAGGAACTGTACCTTGCAACATGCAATACAAATCTGAATTACTGCCCTGCTGTTTCCTCAAACTGAGTGTGTGTACTTGAGTGCTGACTGAGACCTTGCCAAGGAGGAAGATAAAGAAGAAATAGTAATGAATTAGGCAAAGAAAGCTCACCAAAGAGCTTTCTTCTGCTCTTTCTGCTCTTGGACTGTGTTCAATTCTGAGGCTTTGCGCAGCACTTCCATTAATAGGCATGGGGAAATGTGGGATTTTAGAGGGTTCATTTTTGTGTATAACGTAAGGCTCTGACGTCATGATTCAATCTGCAGAGGGTGGATATACATGAGCTTCTCTTCTTCAGAATTGGTTGAACTATGCTAACTCAGGTTAGAATCGGTTAGGAATGTGACAACACCCTGATGGTGATGAATTTAATTGTAAAAAAGGCTAACACCAATGTTTAACTTCTCCTGAACCCAGACTCTTGTTAATCCTTAGACCATCATGACCATGACAATTCAACCACTTGAGATTTAAAAGCAGAGAGAGGTGAAAAAAAAAACTTTCAAAATGGTTCAGATTTAAAAAAAACCAATGGTGTTTAGTTGGGGCTAGAAGCAATGAGACGCACATTCTGGCTGCTAAGATAATTTTTAGAAGTTCCTGTGTCATATCTGAAAAGAAAAGATCTTCACTCTCCAGCAGTGTTAACTATAGCTGTTTCTGAGGTTAAAGAAAGCCCTGTGTTCAAAACCTCTTACAAGGTTCAACATTGTCATAGTTCACTCCATTTTTTTTTCTCTAACTGGAAAACAGACAGAAGAAACAGAAGCACAAAAGTATCCATGGCGAGATTTCTTTACATTAAAAAAAAAAAAAGAGAAGAAAATACCTGCATTCTGGAATATATTTTGAATTGAGAAATCATTTTGAAAGGGAAATTTCAGTGTATGTGAGTGTAGGTGGGAGTTAAAAAATGTGATGAAAATAGCAGACTACATGGGAATCAACAGTGATATGTGGATGCATACCTGAAGATGCTGCATGATAATATCAGAGAGAGAATTATGCTTTAGATTTGTATTTATGTAATACATTTCAAAATTTTTAAAAAGCCTTTATAAATTTCAAATTATATTTGAAATCATCTCTTTATTTTGAATTCTAATTTCAACTGAGACACTGGGTTCTGACTTTGAGAACTACTTAGGAAAATCAAGATTGTTTAACTACGCTGCAGTTGGTGGCACGTGTTGACCAAGAACTTCTTAGTAACGCCTTTGAAAAGTAGTTACTCTTTCTCTGAAGTAAAATGCAAGGAATAAGTGCTACGTCGTAGAAATTTGAAAGTGACCAAAATGCTTAGAGCACTGAGAAATTACTATACATATTGCAGAAATGACCACTCAGTTACAAGACATTAATTGATCAAAATTGCGATTTTCAGAGCAAGTGAGTGTTTTTGTAGGCTCTCATAAAGCACAACTGTGGGTACAGCAAACAGAATTTTTTCATATGCAGGGTTTATGATGTTGAAAGAAAAAGATATATTTTGTTGATTGACAAAATGTATAACTTCATGGGATTGTTTTGTTTGTGCCATATAAAATAAACTGCCTTTCAAGTCAGTAAGCAACTGGGAAAACCACTGATGCTTTTATTCAGCACTGTGGTTTTAATTCTCTTGCCGTACCTGATGTCACCAGAAGAACATCCTTCAGATGTGCCCTTAAGTGTCAGTTTGTCTTTATTATCAGCATGATGCAGGAGCAGCATATGTCTATGGGAATGCAATTTATGATAAAATACACCTAATTAAATCTCTTGAGGATTTATATTCACACATGCTGTGAAACTGAATCATATGAATATTTCCTATTAACTTGTAGCAGAACCGAAGCATCTGTTTTAATTTCTTGCTCTGCAGCTAAACTGTTTTCTCCTGTCTTTATGCCACAAATGTAAACTAATGTGAAATAGGCTTTGTTCCTGTGACACCAAACTTGAGAGATACTCAGGGCAACTTGGAGAGAAATACCTACAGCATAGTTTTGCTGCTGCATATTAGTATAGGAATAATGGTGTAGGTTTTATGAATAGATGCCTAAATTATGCAGTTGGAGTAGATTACTAAAGCTGGTTTTATTGTTATTTCTTCTTTTAACTCTTTTAACCTGATTTTTATACGTGACAACAAATATCTGATATAGAATCCACTGTAGAGGAAAAAAGTGCTTCCCACAGTTTGTGGTGTCTTAGCAAGGACAAAGGTAGGAAATAGTTCTTCCAGATTTGAGTCATTTTACTAGAACCATAAACAGATACAGTCATCCCTTGCTTATCGAGGAGCCATGTGCTTCCCTAGCTTCTGTGAAGCCCTTGCTCCATGAAGATAGTCAGTTCATTAATATGCAAATTAGCCCTGCCCACCACACTACTCCCCTCAGCCTCAGTGTTCTCCAGCAGTATGTCTCCATGTGTGTTGAAGGCTCCTGGGACCCAAAGGCACCCTGCACCAGGAAAAAAAACCCTTTGCTGCTCAGCTGTGAATGCTGGCGCTGGGACGAGCCTGCCTGAGCTGCCTACCCCACTCCCCCGGCACCAGGGATGTTGGCCCAGCCCTGCTGTGTCCACTGGGGCTGGGAGCGATGCCTGGCTCCGTGCAGGGGCCAGGCTTGTGCTGGTTGCCGAGTTTAAACCCATTTTGCTACCACTGCTGAAAGCCATGGAGTGACCACTGGGATTCCCTGGGAATTTTAGGTGGGACTCTGAGTACCTGCTTGACCACTGACTGCACAAGTGCTGTTCCCATTGTGATGTGCTGTTGCAAGGACCTGGTCACTCACAGCCAGCTGCTCACTCTTGCTTCCACCCGAGTGGGGGGCCCGGCCAGCAGGCATTGCAGGGGGCAGAGTGTGGGACGAGCTGTGTTTAAACGTGTGCTCCTGGGGTCCTGGAGGCACGCAGGATCCCCAGCATCCCTCCGGGGATCATTTACATAGTTATGTAAGATTTACACACTCTCAGGTTAGATGGAAAGATACTGGGACAGTGGTGCGGTCGGGTCCCAGCGCCAGTGTGCACGGCTGAGCAGCAAAGGGGTTTTTTTTCCCCAGTATGGGGTGTCTGCGGGTGCCGGGAGCCTCTGACACACAGACTGCCGCAGTGGGGCAGAGCCAATGCACCGCCAAAGCGTGCTGGAGCTGAAGGGGGTGGTGGAGTGGGTGGGGCTAATCTGCATATTCATTTCTGTCTGTGTTTGCGTATTCATGACTGTCAGTGCATGCACAGTAGCCAATGCACCATGAAACAGAATGTTGTCTTTGTGGAGAAAACACCCTGCAAAGAAGTGAACCCATGAGAGTAGAACCACAAAGTAGGGAGGGTTTACTTTATTTTTTTCCTCTTTTCAGTCCTGAACTTTTCAATTTTCCTGCTGTGATACAGAAAGAATTATCAATTAATACATCCTTTTGCTGCTTTTAAAATAAAAAAAGTTGTTTCGAATGTCACTTGGATATTAGTTTGTGCTTGGTGGAGGATGTTTATTATATAACATTTAGAATTTTTTATTATTATTTCTTTAAGCTATACATAAGTGAACTGCTAAGCTAGTAAATGATGTATGTTAGCCATAATGTGCATATTGATTTTTGTTCCTGACCATGCCTAAGAACCAATGCTATACAAAGGTGTAGTTTTGTATATTCAGTGAAATATATTAGTGGATGCATAGTCCGTACTTAATGTAACAAAATTTGGCAGAACATCATTATTTGGTTTAATTGCTCTGTAGGCTTTTAAAATCTAAGAAAATGTTTTCTGTTATATTGTACTTCATGTTTATAAATGTACATTACACAACTGAAAGAGGTATTTTGTATGATTCAATTACTGAAGTGTAGCTTATGGAAGTCTAGAAACTGGCTAAATGGAGGACAGGATAACGGGTTTTTTGAAATAAGTCGGATTCTATTTTTGTCTCCTGTGAATGTACTGGGACTTCAGCTGGATGAAGGAAGGTAAGATTTTCAAAGGCTGCTTGGAAAGTGGCTGCTAGTTCCAAACAGGGCACAGTTGTTCGTCTAAATGAACGATGAGGAGAGAGCAAGCAAATCATAAACTGATCTATTGTTTTGCTATTTCTTCTAATATAATTTTTAAAAGCCACTTCAAAGTGGTATGTAAGGAATCACAAGTAAAGCATTACCAGCTTTAGTGAGTCCAAACTGGTATGTTTTAACTGTAGATACACAAGTTAGGAAATAAAATGGCAGGCATACTTTATATGTGGTTTTATTTCTCTGAACGGGCCAGTAAATTCAAATGAGTCTAAACACCTCAGGGACTTCTTGGTCCCTGAACATCTGGGTGATGAGCCTGGAACAAGGCCTTTGATAACCGTATCCTCACTTGTACAGGAATAGAACCAAATGAAATGTATGTAATTAGTGATGTGTTCCAATCTGTACATGGGCAGCTGTATAATTGGTGCTGTGTAAATATTGCAGTGATAAACATGAGTAATGAAAATCAAGAAGAGCCCAATTATGCATGAAGTAATTTGAAGATTATGGGCAGATCCATTTCAGAAGCTAATGAGTAAAGCACAAGTGTCCTATGTATCATCTAGAGAAGATAAGGAGGATTTACAAGTGTATTTGCCCACATGTCACATATGCCACTATTTTAATAAAAGAATAAACCTGGAATTTAAGTCTTATGATTTAGGAAATATGGTGAGTGCAAAACGGAAGTAATACTTGGTACAAGTCTGAAACTTGCTAAAAAGGAAAAGCACGAACTCTTACTAACTTACTAAGTTCAGAATGACTGGTGTCCATTTTGGAAGTAAGAGAAACATCTTGTTACATAGTCAGCTTTGATGTTTTTTGTGGGCCTTTTGATGTATTTATCTGTCTGTATAAAAAGTGACTGATCCACAAGCTGTTTATGTAGCAAAATTTAAAAGGCAGAAATCCAACGATGTTGTGAATTCATGACACGCTACACCAACCAGAAGGTTAGTAGGAGCTTTT
Source organism: Pitta sordida (assembly GCA_013390025.1). Taxonomy (NCBI): domain Eukaryota; kingdom Metazoa; phylum Chordata; class Aves; order Passeriformes; family Pittidae; genus Pitta; species Pitta sordida. Next base: position 60,467 of record WEKX01023808.1, read on the forward strand.
AGGGCCTGATCCCTAAATCCTATCAAATCAAGGAGGAAGACTTCATTGGCTGTAGCAGTTACTAAATCAATCCCTTTAATGGTGGTGCAGAATACCCTGTGTTAGCTGTATTTTGTGGTCATATAATATTTGAGTTGCTTTTTCTTTTCTTTTTTTTTTTCCTGGCCTTATCTGCTTCAACTATGTAATTGAAGAAGATACTGCTATGGTAGTGAGATTTTTCCCCCTGAAATGAAACACAAGTTGAAGGCTACCCATTCTGCAACACTACCTGCAAAATTATTAAATGTTGTTTTGAGCAAGTGCTCCCTGCAAAATTATTAAATGTTGTTTTGAGCAAGTGCTCCTTGGATAACCTGGCTTCTCACACTGACTTGACGGTTGCATCTCTTCTCTTTTAATCACTATGAACACCAGCAAGTGCCCTGGACTCAGTTAATGTCAGAATTAAATAAATTGAACCTGGCTTTGTCTTCAGTTTTGAGTGTGTATTGAAAGTCCCCTGTGAAAGGAATTGAGGCTAAAAAGGGTCATCTGCTCTAGGCTCTCGGGGACCAGGCAATTAGTGCACTCTGCTTTTTGCCTTCTATTAAGATGAATCACTTGTTTCATTTGGAGTATAAGCATCTTCCTTTAAAAAAATGTTTTGCTTTTGATTTTGTTCAGAATTTTTCTTAAGTTAAAGCAAAAAATTGTTGGAGATGTGGCAAAATGAAGAAATATCTTTTATTTATGTAATTCTGGCTTCTTGGTTATTTTAAAAACTCTTCCAAAACCCTCCCAATTTTCTGTAATGCATTTCTGTCTACATTTTCATTCTTCATTTCCTCTAGCTTTGGGCTGTGGCCCTATCTGAATCTCTACAGGGATGTATAGGGTTCCCAGCTTGAGACTGTCCTCATCGGGTCATGACTAGGTTACTTCATCCTAAATAAATATAGTAACTCCTAAGTTTGGGGGTTTTTTTACCCTATTTTAATTCTTTCCTGTCATGATTGTAAATACCCAGCTTTGTCATGTATGTCCATCTTGAGGTAATTGAATTTCTCTGCAGTTTCTTTGGCCAGCAGGAATAAATGTTTCAATTGTTTCTCTTCTGTTTTTGGCTTGACTCTAGCTTGCACATTATTCCAGAGTGATACCTCTGTGTTTATTCTTGTGTTCAGGGCACGGTCCAGTGGGGTTTGTTAATACCCCTTGTAATATGCCTGTATCCCATGGTCATGAAAGGCTTTCCATTTGGGATAGTCAGTTTTATGTTGTGTTTTCAAGTGGGGAAATATATGTATGAAGAAGCTGACTAGCCCAGCTTTGGTGAGTGAATTGATGGTGTTTTCTGCGTGTTCCAACAGAAGTTCTGTGGCATGGTCACTTTGCATCTTGAGGCAAAAACCAGGTTCATCTGTTTTCCATTGTCTGTATGGGTCATATGAGATGCTTCTTTTCCCCCAAGACTCTGAAGACAAAGACCTTGGTTTTGAAATGATGCTTACTCAACTCAGAAAGTCTTCCTTTCAGTTTTATTTCTACTTCTTACACATATTTCTAACAGCAGGATTCGGAGCAATACCTGCCTTTGTGTCCTTACATTGGATCCCATCCTTCTGCTAGGAGCTTCCTTTGAGCAGAAGCTAATTAAATCTACTCACTTTTAGAGTGACATGAATTTTTTTTCTTATTTACTAGAGCTGTTTATGAAATATGATTACTGGCCTAGTAATTAACATTTCTCAGGACTGTCATTTAAAATGAGTGAGAAAAATATCACAACAGTATCTAATGTGTTTTCTCTTTCTAGAGGATCAATTTTATCGAGCAGAAGTGAGTGCTTGTCACACAATCTTCAGACCTGGATGGAGCTGTGCTGTAGTTACAAAGGGAAGACAACTTTTGATATGTGCTGGAGGGCCATTCCTCAGTGCCGCCCTCTGCTCAGGGGAAGGACAGAGACTGTGTGCAGGACAGGGCAAAAACCGTCTCACCAAATGTCCCAAAGTTACCAGTAAGGAGAAGACTATTGTGACAGGGCAGGTACCTGATGGTGCTTACTCAGCACAGCCACTGGGTCTCCAGCAGCTCATACCTTAAAGACTTTTGGGTTGTCCTGATGTTTAGCAGTTGTCAGTAAAGTTACTTTTTGGGAATGCATATGCACTTTTAGCATCCATAATATCCTGCATGAAGAAGTTCCATCATTTATTTACGAATTGTGTGAAGAACTGGTTTCCTCTCTTTGCTTTGGGTTTTCCTATGATTTAATGCCTGCTAGTTCTGGTATTCAAATCATACAGTTGTTCCCTATTTGTTGTCTTCCTGGACCAAATGAATTTATAGACCTCAATCATGCTTTCATATCTCTTTTTTTAATTTCTTTTCAGCCCCTAAGAGTCCTACTCTTTTTTTTTTCTTAGAACCTAAAGAGCCTTGTTCCATACCTTTGTGCATTTGTACTGGGACAAATTAGTGCCCCAATAGTCCTTATTTCTTTTAGTATTCTTTCAAAGAATAGAAGACCATAATTTTTAATGAAATACATACTATTTCATTAATTGCTATCAATATTTTACTGGCCTGGAAATAATTGTCCTCACTGCTGACAATGCATAGAATAATAATGGTGAAATCTCACCGTAGCTTCTCAAGCATTTATCTGAAGTTCTTTTCTGTGGTGCTGGTATATCACTTTGTCACGAAATGTCACACCAATGTGTCAACCTAACTTTTCAGCTGCTTATAAGAAGTCCAGTGTGTGAGATGTCAGCTCTCATCTGGCTGGTACTGTTGGTGGGTGGTGTGGGGAGCTGCCTGGCTTGGGAGTGCAGGGCTCTGGTGTTCCTGAGCAACTCACATGGCTGGGCTGCCAGAGAGAAGGCCCTGCAGATTCTTCAGCAGCTCCTGGGGATGCAGTCTAAAGTAGTTTGTGTCATCTTTGTCACCACAGCAAGCCATGGAAATGGCAGTTGTGAAATGACAGGAATTGCATTAATTTAAGTCAGCAGCTGCTGAAGGTGTGGGGAAAGCATATTTTATTTGGGAACATGATGTTTGGGTTTCCAAAACAGAATTCTGAAGGATTTATTTTCTGATTCGAGGATTTAGAAATTCGGTCCTTCTCACATACCCAGCAGCCCTTTTCCAGTTCATGTCTGGTTTTTCCCCTTCTTTTTATTCCCATAATGCCTGTATAAGCAGGACCACAGGAAACAAGGCTTTGCTCTTAGAAAAGCACATTTAGCTTTTTAGGCAGTATACCTGCAAAGCCCTGTGCGCAAAACCTCCCTCTCCTTCTCTTTTCCATCACTCCTCATATTCTCTGTCCCTGGGGATGGCACACTTAATCATAAAGAACCTGAACTCAAATGTAATTGGGAAATGCTAATAAAAATGTCCTTAAGTTGAAATAGATTTAGAAATTCAGGGATTTTAATGAAATAGCTGGAAGATTTGGATTTGGGAGAATTAGTAGATCGTAAAGGCATTTACAAGGCCTCAATATTAAATCAAGTCTCAATATCAAAGGCAAATTTGCTTGTTTCTCAGCACAAAACTGTAAACAGAATAGGGTTTTAGTGAAAACACAGAGCAAAGGAATGTAAAACGGATTGGTTGAAGGCTTAAGGCAAAGTATAATTCTGTGATGTAATGATAATACATATTCATGAGGTGTTGTGCTTATGTATTAGGCAGATGCATTTAAACTGGGAAGAGAGCTGGGGCGGGGAATCTTGCCATTGGTTTTTGGCTTTTGGCTCTTGGGAGGGCTAGGGAACACTTTGCTGGCTGAAGTGGTTTTTTTCCTGGTTCCTGAGGCCAACCCCAAACTTCTGTAGCTTGCAAGCAATCCTTGAGTCTTCAAACTGATTTCTTGAAATCAGTTCCATGAAAACCTCTAATGTTGGTTTACCTCCTCATTTTAGTGGGACTTGGGGGTTGTTTTGGTTTGGAGGTTTTTTGGGTTTTGGTTGGGTTTTGGTTTTTGGGTTTGGGGTTTTTTTTGGTTGGTTAATTTCACTTGTGTTTTTTTTCTTGAAAACACAAAAAGCATGTAATAAAAATCCAGATTTCCAGCCAGCTCTACTTAGGTTTCAGTTGGAAGATTATTTCTCTTTTTTTTCTGCATGTTATTAGTAAGAAACTTTATTACATTTACTCTTTTTGCATTTGTATTTCTTTCATCACTGCAATGACTGTTAGTGTCCCAGTGTGCTGCTTAAATTTTCTTTTGCCTAATTTAATTTCATTACTTCATTGCACAGCCTTCGATAATGTGCTTTTTTGTTTACACCCTTGACATTCTCCAATGATGATGCTGTTCAGTCGTTCTGTAGCTAAGCTATACCTATTTGTCTTGAAGTCTTCTGATAACAGAGTAAATACGCATTTATGGAAAATACACATTCTCTAATGTATATTACTAGAAGCAGATGGTGCAATCTGTTCATCAGTGGAATTCAGTTTCTAAAACTGATTTAATCTGGTTTGCAGCAAATACCATTCCAGTACCGTCTGTCATGGAACATGTACAAAGGGAGATGTCCCATTCAGGTTTTTTGTGTTTCATTGCAATCAGGTGTTTTTTTCATGTGTTACATGGGGTATGGTATAACAGAACACTTGTTGCAAAGGCATGTTGTTTCAGTGCACAAGACTACGTTGTTTCTTGTTTGGTATTTTTATGTAGTATTATTTTTCATTATCCTTTCTGCCTTACAAAGCAGTGTACTGCTGATCCCTTCTGTAAACTTAGTTTTCATGCAGCTATTAATAGAATTTGGACTTGAGAAGAAATGATGGAGAATTATTCTCTTAGCTCGTAAAGTGGAGAGGAATTTTAAATTAATTATATATTAACATATATATAAATAAATTATTCCTCATTTCTTCAGAACAGAGGATTTTCCAAAATTATGGAGGGCATAATACCAGTTTGTGTTCTGCTTCTGCTAAGTCAAATGCAGAAGAGAAGACAGTGTGTAGGATCTGACTTGTTTAGCTGAGAGAGATTCTGTAATCTCTAAAGCAGGAACTACTTGACCTGAAATGCTGAATTGTCACAGAAGTCTTGAGACTCTGTAGAGCTGGAGAGACATGGTAGCAGAGAGAGTTTTTGTCTCCCTACTTACCACCAAATGTTTGCAGCTCTAGATACAGATTTTGCAAGCAACAAAGAAGGGAAACTGGCAGGTAATTTATATTTCATTTCCTACTGCAGTGAAGGATGTGTGAATCCTCCAGAATCTTGTGGAGTTATTAAATTAAAGGGTGTGGGGGGTAGAGCAAGTAGAATAAAAATTACTGCAGAAATCAGTAATCCCTTACTACTTCACAGTGCACTAGTCACAGCTTCAATACATTGTGGGGGTTTTTCCTGAGCTTTACTGTACTTGCCATATTTACTGCTTCTTTGTGGATTCAGCTTATCATGGCAGCTTTCTGGAACTCATCTCCCTTGATATTCAAGAAATTACTGTAACGTGACACAAATCACACACAGAATCACAGAATATTCTGAGTTGGAAGGAACCCACAAGGATCATTGAGTCCAACACAGACATCACTACTGCCTTCCTGGTGGGGAATTGAACCCCGGTCTCTCACGTGAGAGGCGGGGACACTCACCACTATGCTAATGTGGATTTCTATGCATCTATTCAGGAAAAAACTTCTTAGGCCTCTTAGATTTCTGAGTAATTGCTTGACTGTTCTCTTAATTTTGAGAATTAAGTATTTGCTACAGCTGTGTTTTTTTTTAATCATTCTGTTTTCCAGCTCTTTTCCCTAGAGTGTCTTCATCTCCTCTGGAGTTAGAATTTAAAAAATTATCTCTCACACAAACTGTCCACCAGCTCCAAAGCTGTCAAATGCCACAGGTTTCACAAAAGATGGTTTGTTTCCCAGTCCCCTAGAGATGCTTTTACCTTTATTTTTGTACAAAGCCAGTAAATAATACAGAGTGCCCCCAGAAGTTGTGGGCGGCAGGTCTGGGCACGTCCCGTGAGTTATGCAATCCGTGAAGATACTGAAGTCATGAGTATTCAATTACCCCCTGCCTGTTGCCACACACCCTCCACTAATTATGTCTGGAGGGCAGTCCTGGGAGCCCTGGCTTGCACTGTAGCACCTCATTAAAGTGGAGGAAGTGCCTTTTGATGCCTCCCAGCCGCAGAATCCAGGATGTTCTGCACGTGCGTGCATTCGCACAACTCACTGAAATTCCATCCGTGACTAATTGAATGTGCAAATATGCGAACCACGAATATTCAGGGTTTCTCTGTAATGACAAAAATTAAGGGAGGCCTTTCAGGGTGGTAAAATTGTGTAATGCAAAAGTAACAAATTTTTTAGCATTTCTAAGTATGGTGTGTTAACCTTGGCTGGCTGCCAAACACTTACTCAGCTGCTCTTCTACTCTCCCTCCTCATCAGGGCAGAGGAAAAAAATAATATGGAAAATAGCATGGGTAGAATTAAAGGCAGCTTAATGAAAGAAAGCAAAGGTTGTGTGTGGAAGCAAAATAAAAACGTAGGTTTATTCTCTACTTCCCATCAATAGGTGATGGCTGCCCAGCCACTTTATGGGAAGCAGGACCTGATGGCTCTTGGGGCTGTTGGAAAGATAGCCTTGGTGCTGTGTGGGTGCTGCTCAGCAGCAGCCAGCACGTGAGTGGGTTACCAGCACTTTCCTAGATACTGTATGGGCTGCTATGGGGCAGGTTCAGCCCTTCACAGTCAGATTCAGTACAATGAGATATACTGTTTTACACTGCCATTTGATGTATGCACACTGAATTAAAAATTGTTTAAGTTTTTTGAAAACTGATACTCTTGTTTTGGTAGGAATGGTTTCACATTATATTGTATTTCACGTTTGGATTACTGACTAACAAATTCAGGTTTATGCAAGTTAATGACAAACCAATGGAACTTACGTGAAGCATTTATTCTTGTATATAGATTTGCTTTTTTTTAAGTTGCAGCCTTAGGTGTAATTAAGATAAACTATGCAGAGCAAGCTTTACAATACAATCGTCTTGAAACTTCTTTCAAGCCTTTTTTTTTTTTTCTTCCCTGTGGAGGACATACTCAACCAAATTACACATGAATGGAGTCTGCTTTCACACAGATCTTATGGAAAACCCACTTAATCCAGCTTCTTGTTTGTAAAGCTAGACCATGTTGATGCTTCAGCCATAAAATAGGCTTTGGAATTTGTAATGTCAGACAAATCTGTAATCAACTTTTTGGAATTTTTTTATTTAATAGCAGAATAGGTATGGCTTGACAAAGTCTGTTCACAAAGTGTTCACAAATAACAGGCACTCTTCTAAAAATCTCTAATTAAGAGGAGAATACTAATGTAGCAGAGCTGAGAAGTGCATTGAGCTAAGTTTATTTCTTAACAAATAAGCTCTCTAGGGAGCATTCAAAGATAATGCTTTGAACTACTAAGATTATGCTGAATTTTTTTCTTCAAAGGAAAGGCAAAGTAAATTTGTAAGTTACATTTTTCAAAGGCAGAATCACATCTTGTACTTTCGAACTTGCTTCAAAACTTAGCCATGTCCTTTTTGTGCCTCATGGTCGTAAGTGTGCCTTTTAAAGAAAGATATTTTGAAATAACTTTGAGAATTGTTGATTAAAAGCTATAGTGAAGCTCAAAGCTGAGTCTGGAGCCACAGGCTCGAGATCCTGAAGATATTTTCAGTATACTGAGTGAGAGCTCTTACCAGGGCTAATGGTAGCTTTGATGAGTGCCACTTGGAAGATGATGCACAGAAGCCAAGTAAGGCTTTTTAAGAAAAATAACACTCCTGCTTGCCCTCTGCAGCAGTATTTCAAAGACGAGACCTTGAGGAAGGTGACTCGAACCAAACATTTCTGGTATAAAACCATTCTTCACAACTTGGCAAGTGGGAGCAGACTCCTCTGGCATGTGGCTCTGTGGTGGTTCTGCTTTCCCCCTTGCTATCACCTCCCAGCTGCAGAGCAGCCCAACAGTTCCCACCCATGTTCCTGCTTGCTGGTTTCCCTCTAGCAGTGCTTTTCCAGTGGAGATGGGCAGGTATGTAATGTATTGGAGAGGGAGCTGGGGAAGCAATTGTTTTGTAAAATAAGAGGAAGTAAAATGTAATAAATTAATTGCTATTCAAGCAAATACAGCAGAGCAGTAGTGCTGTACAATTGGTGAAAGAAATTCAGTTGGCTGAAAGAATGATCACACAGAATCACACAGAATATTCTGAGTTGGAAGGGACCCTCAAGGATCATCAAGTCCAACTCTTAAACAGCACCACTGCCTCCATCACCACGGCCTCCGCAGTGGGAATAAAACCCGTGTCTCCCACATGAGAGACAGGGACACTCACCACTATACTAAAGTGGGATCACAGTTTTCTAAAAACCCAGTTTTCTGTTTTAAGTGATACACCTTTCGATCTGCTCTTTGGCTTGCTGTGTTGTATTTGTTTATTTTTTCTGCGTTGGTTAAGTTTTCTAGTCGGGGGTTGAACAAGACTCCTTTTTGGCATGGACTGAGGGGAAAGACAGGTTTCTTGCATTTGCTTTGGTTGTTGTAGTATAGGATTTCTGGAGTTGCTGAACCCACACAGCTCATCTTTTTAACTTAATGCTGATTTTGTTTGGATTGTGATTTCGGAGTTCAGTTAAAGCCAATTTCATTATCTTTGCTTACAGGAAGGTGTGTTGAGTGTGTTAATTCAGCAGATCAATGTGAGCTAATTCAGCAGTTTAGCACAGCCATATGTCTAAGCTATTGAACAGTAGCTGAAATGTCCAAGACTCCCTTTTAAGCTATTGAAGGCAGTACATAGTCATTAACACTTGGGCATGCCGAATTTGTTCTTCCAGCAGCTTCCTTTCAGTGCCCTTTGCAGCAGTCCCTTGCTGCTTGTTTCCAAGTTTATTTTAATAGAAGGGAGATGATGGTCCTCACAAAGGCATTCCGCTCTCCAGCTTTTTAGGTCTGCACAATAAGGAAGGAAGAGGCAGAGAAAATCCTCAAGGATTTAAGCCAGCTAGGTTTTCTAGGAAGGCAGTCCAAATGTTTCCCAGATTGCCACAAACTGTTAAATTGTTTACAGTAAATTTTAACTGGAAGATCCCCAATGGAACCAGATGCTGTGGCTGTTTGCAGAGAGATTGGAGCGGTAAAGTAACTGGGAAGTAGAATTTTAGAGATGGGTGCATGTAGTTGGAGGTAGAGTGCTGGCAGCTGTAACTTGATAAAAGACATTTTGCAGAAGAACGGGAGGAGAGGTTCAGATTTAAATTTAGCTGAGATGCTGTAAGGATTTTTTTTCATTTGAGGACTTGTAGCCAAGTCTGCATCTTGCTTTCCATCTCCTCTCTAGCTGTGAGCATTTTCATTGCAGAGTGAACTGACTGAGCTTGTAAATCATCCATCCTTTCAGCAGTAATTCAAGACCTAGGCCTTTCAGGATATGGTAAAGATGTACCTTTTCTGTCTTAACAGACTAACTTTTAAAATGCTTTCTTCTAGTCCCCATTACCAAAGCGTTACACCATTTTTGGGTATGGAGACCAACAAGAAGTATTTGATTGCACATTGGAATGGACTGCCCAGGGAGGTGGTGGAGTCGCCGTCCCTGGAGGTGTTTAAGAGAAGACTCGATGAGGAGCTTAGTGACATGGTCTAGCTGGGGGGTGTAGGGCTGGATGATCCTGGGTCCCTTCCGGCTCGGAGTGGCCGGCTAGACTGTGAGGGAACTAGACTGTGTTACCACTCTGGGATGTGCTTTCGGTCTCTGTACGGGTGCTAGGTGTTAGATGGTGAGTTGGACTAGATGATCCTTGCGGGTCCCTTCCAACTCATAATATTCTGTGATTCTGTGATTTTGTGTTGCCTGAGCTTAACATCTCTATTATTTCTACCATTGGTTTCAAAGCATCAACAAGCACAGCAGATTAGTTTTGGCAGGAAAATGAAACCTATGTCATTTTGAGACAAGTCTATTTGTTGGACTTTTAAAAAAAAAGTTGATAGTTGAGAATTTAAAATTCCTCTTCTAAAATCTAGATGTAAAATAGTATCTAACAAATAAATCCACTTGTTATGAAGAAATTTGAGGACTGAGGAAAATGGAGTGGGAAAGCAAACTGCGTCTTTGAAAATGGAATTGGGAAAGGAGACATTATCTTAGAAACATGATAAAAAAGTATAGACATAAAGTGTTTATTTGTAATTTCTAGGTTTTTTGAATCATGACAGGATGTTTTTCTATATAATTATATAGCATGGCAAAATTGAAATGATATCACTGGATACTCCTCAGTCAGTAGTATACAGAAGAACATTTTAGATTTCCATTTCAGTATTATAATGGTAATTTCTGTCCTTAACACATAAAAATACCTGAAGGTAATTCATTTTTAAAGATCTGTTTTGACTTGGTTTTTACGCTAGAATGTCAGATTTTTTTCTTCCCTCATCTCCTCAGGCACCCAAGCGTATTATTGGCACTAATTGTTTTATATCAAAGAAAATATTCAAGTTGAAGTTCTTAAACAGGAAACAGTTTAGAGCTGCAAGTACAAGGTGCACATGCTTTCAAACATGTTGCTTATTCATATTGCTGAGATTGGATGACCCAGGGTAGTGAAGGTGCATCTAAAATATAGAATATGTTGGTCTCCAAAGCTTGGATATGAATAGGACTCCAAACTGGAACATTTTCAGAAATACTGTATGTACATGGCTAACTGGACGAAGGGATGGAGTCTATTATTAGCAAGTTTGCGGATGACACCAAGCTGGGGATAAATGTAGATCTGGAGGAAGGTAGGAGGGCTTTGCAGAGAGACCTTGACAGACTGGATAGATGGGCTGAATCCAATGGCATGGGGTTTAACCAGTCTAAGTGTCGGGTCCTACACTTNTCCCTAGAGGTGTTTAAGAAAAGGTTAGATGAAGTTCTTGGTGGCATGACTTAGATATTAGGGTAGTGTGTTATAGGTAGGATGATGTGTTGGTAGTAGGATGGCAACAGGTCAGGTTAGGTGACAGGTTTGACTAGATTAGATTAGGTAACAGGTGATAGGTTGGACTTGATGATCTCTATGGTCTTTTCCAACCTTACTGATTCTGTGATTCTGTGATTCTGTAACAGGGTACAGAACCAAGAGCAGGTCTTGACTTCAAACACACCTTATCTCAGGTTCCTGATCGAAGATGTCAGGGGCACAGACATCATCACCTAGATCAAAAACCAAGTGCTTGGAAAACTCTTTCACCTATGCTGCTTGTTTTAGCAGTCTGCATTTTGTCAACAGTGCTTCAGATGTATTATTTCTCACTTGGTTAGTTCGTTTTATTTGTTGATAATTAAAATAAAGTTCCCTTTTAGTAAGAGGTGTGAAATTTACAGACATCTGGTTAGAAAGCAAGAAAAACACTTGAGCCAGCAACAGGAGAGATAAAACCATTCCTTTCACTTTTACCTTAAAAGTAAGAAATACGTTTCTTTGTGTTTTTGCATGTAAGCCCACTTGTACATTTTCAGGTCTGACTTGTCTCCAAAACCATGCAATCCTTTTTTTTTTTCCCCAACTTTCCTTCCAAGCCATCTATGTAGTAACATAAAAGAAGAAGTGATATTGTATAGTTTTTTCATAATAGATCTTTTTTGATTAGGAACAACTAAGATACATATGCATATGTAATTAAAGTGATATGTGATCCTTTTGGAAGGAATACATCTGGCTTTAATTCAGAAGATAATCTTCATGTTAAAATTGAAAGGCTGTGCATTTTCTGTCCTGTGTAGATTGCTAATGAGTCACTTTTTAGAGTTCTCCAGTCTTTGCCTTCTGTAGTATTAGTAATGGGCCTGTGAGACTCCTGATGCTTCCCCACAACTGCTTTCTGTGGTTATTCATCCTTCCTGATACTTAAGGTGCCAACACCTGCCTGTGTTGTACAGACTGATGTACAGACAGTGTTGAATGGCTAGATCAGAGGCAGAGGTCTGTAGGTCTTCAGCTGAACAAACCCAAAGGAAAACTAAGACTTTTCAACTTACTTTTTCCCTTTCCTTGCTGTTTTTCAGGAGTATGTCCACCAGACTCCTGCCTATCCAGCCATTCCCATTGTATTGTGCTTCTCTTGCAGCCTGTGTTGCCTCCCTCTAGCCACATGGTGTCATGTACATTTGCATGGCTCTTCACAGCTCTCTCCAAAATTTCACCTGCATTCTCATTTCTTTTTGGCATGCTGCCTGATTTTTTATGTTCTGTGTACCGTATCACTGCCAATCTCAAGCCTCATCTTGTGCCAGTAGTTGAGGTACTCTACATGCCCTGGACAACACAAAAGGACATCCAGGTTTTACTTCACCCTAGTTTTAGACCTTTCTGTCACTGGAATAAGCCATAAATATAAGCACGCTGCTGTAAAAATGTACTGTGTCCTGCAATTTTATCCACTAGGAATTAAGATGAAGTGCCCCATATCAAGATACAGCATGTAACTGAGCATGCACGAATCGGCTTTCACCCTGACTTAGTCCTCAGGGAAGATTGTCCCCTTCAGCTTTATTTGTTCTCACATTTCAACTTTTCAGTTTTGTTGGGCTGAAAGCTGAGCAGAGCAGAGATGTTCATGGTATGTGTATTATTAAGAAAATATTGAAAGTATGGTAGGAGCCAATAACAGAGGGTTTCTTTCCCTTCTGGGCACTAATTGATTGAATATGACTGTAGGTTGGAAAGGACTGCAAAATCCTGACATTTGTAGGAACTGCAAAGCTGCAAACTTCTCTGCTCTTCCAGAGTACATGAATTGTAATAAGAGGGTGTTCATTTTTTGCAGTAATTGATAGGACAAGAAGAAACAGCCTCAAGCTATACCAGAGGAGGTTTAGATTTAGGAAACATTTCTTCACAACCATTGGAACAGGCTGCCAAGGGAAATGATTGAGTCAGCATCCCTGGAGACATTTAAAGACATGCAGGGACTTTTAGAGACATGGTTTAGTGGTGGACTTGACAGTGCTGGGTTAATGGTTGGAATTGATGATTTTAAAGGTGTTTTCTAACCGCAGCAATTCTGTGATTCTATGATTGGCCTTTCCATCAATCCACATCCTGAACAGTGCTGAAAGGGCCTTTTTACTTGGCAAGGGAGTGATGCTATGACCCTCATCCTACTGGGAAGCCAAGGAGGCAGAGGCTGCCTTGCTTCACAAGGGAAAATGAGTATCTGTACCCTTAGGGTATTTGGTCAAGGACCCTTTTCACCGCAAAAGGAGGTGCTGAGTAAAGGGGGGAAGTAACCAACAAAACATACAGAGGCACAAACTTAATGGAGGCAGAGACAAGAAACAAACCTTGTCAGCCACACTGATTGATGGGCTACTTATAATGTCACTTAACAGTCACATTGCTTAGAAGATAACTCCGAGTTACTATTCCTTTTTGAGCTTAGCCTTGGATAAAACACTTGCACTTGGTCCCCAGTGGTGCTGCCAGAGCCTGACTTCATTGGTGTCAGAAGGCTTCTAGAGCAAATATCTGTAGATATATGTGAGCTTGATTAAAAATATCCGTGGTGTCGAGCAGATGTTACAATATTCTTCACTCTAATGCATTAGGGCATCATTTAACGTGTTTAAAGTTGGGCATTAAATAAGTAGAGAAAATTAGTCAACTGTGTCATTCCTAGAGTGCTGAAGTAGGTCTTATTTTATCTTTGCGTTATTTGTTCTCACAACCTCAGCTGGGAAGGATTTAGTCATTTGCAGTGCTAAACTCAGAGTGAGAGTGGTTTTAATCAATTATTTGCATTTTGTTAATCCAGAGAATAGAATGCGTAAGAAATTGTTACTTCCTGTTGAATTGACATTTATATCATCTCATGCTCTGTACTAGAGGAAGATACGTAGAATTGGATTCTTCAGTTGTGACTGTGATGCCTGTCTGAGTATTAGATGTGACATTATCATGTATTCATGTGATTCACTGCTTAGCATTCAAAATAAAGAGTTGAATATGTCAACTTTAGAAAAAATCTAATAGGTTTCCTGAACATATAATAATTGTAGCACTTTTCTTGAAATACCAGGATTTCAGGATTTAAAATCAGTTATAAATCATTTTCTATATTAATAATTTGAAACATTATTTAATGCTGACAAATGTACTTCTTAATGCCATTTCCATTCAGCTCATGCTCTTCTCTGTCTGTCTAGTCTTTATAAATGGGGACAGACTCACTTCACTTTGGCTCTGTGTGTGTGTGCTAGAGTAAGACTCAGCATCTGAAGAACAGTGAATTCATTCGTGCACCAGGCTGTTGTTATCCACCTCCATTTAATGCGAGACAGTAGGTCTTCTTGCAGTGAAACACAACACGCTGAATTTTCATGTTGCTAGTTCTTCTCTTTCAGAATAAATGACAGATTGTTTTGTGTAGCAACAAATTGTCATTTTATTACACTAATACCTCATCCTTTGTGAGGAACAGGTCTTGTCAGGGTGTCGCAAAACGTCTAATTTGCAAACACGCGCTGGTCATTAATATGCATACAGGCCACACCCATCGTGCCACCCCCAGCCAATCAGGAGCACTGGGGAGCATTTTCTGCTCCTCTCCGTGGACTCTCCCAGGACAGGGGAGCAAAGGAAAGTGTTTCTGAGCCCTCTCTACCTGGGGAGACTCCAGGAGAATCCCTCAGCTTCTCTTTGGCGGAGCTGCTGCTTCCACAGCGGCTGCCGGGCTGCTGCCACCACTCATGCTTGCACTGCCTCCGCGGTTGGGGAGGGGGGGTGTCCCAGGGCTATAGTCAACACTTATGGAGCCTGGGAAACCTTAACTTTGCAACACTGCGACACCCGGTGCCCCTTATGATGGGGGGTAGTGTCGGTGTTGGAGTTTCTTTCCCTTTAACATCTGCCGGTCCCGTAAGCGGGAGTGCTGGCCATGTGGACCCATCAGAGTACCGCTTCCCTGTGCTGCAGCAGGGAGAGGGCATGGGGGAACAGAAGCCTCCTTCTGGTGCAGCAGCTGCGGCTGTGGCGTGGGCAGGTCCCGGTGCTGCCCTGTCCCAGCACACAGCACTGACCCCACCACGGCCAGCCCAGCCCCATTTTCCCTGGGGCTGTGTAATCACCAGGTGCGCCGGGCACGCAGTCCCCAGGCACAACCTGCATCGCCTTCCTTGCCTGTAGCCATGGAAACAGTAACACACCCAGTGGGAGTCAGTCTCCAGCTGGGCTTAGAGCAACAGGGGACAGTATGGCTTGTGGCAGTGCTGTGCTGGGTCTCAGCAGCCGCCCAGAGCATCCCGTGGTGTGAGTCTTCCACTGTAGGGACCAGGCATGGAGACACACAGGAACAGGGCAGGGACCGGAGCACAGCACCACGGGAGCGAGAGGTGCCACGTGCCCTCCCTGCGGGGCCGGGCCAGTCGTGCCCCACAGGGAGCACCGGCACTGCCCCTCGGCAAAGGAGAGAGCAGGGAGCTCCGTGAATCACTGAGGCAGGTCTGCGAGAAAAATTTGTCACAAACCAGCGAGGTCACAATGGAGAAGTCGCAATGCAGCAAGGTATTACTGTATTAGATAATGTGTATTTTTACCAGTGTGGCCATTCTGGTAATTTCCTATGTTGTTTGTGCTTGGGCATTGCCATGGGGTTGTTTTAACAGAATGTGCCCCACAGAGTGGTGAATTCCCTTAGTTCTCTCAGAATTATAAAAGCTTTTTAAATTTCTGTGTCTTACAGGAATGTTCATCTCTTGTCCATCTCACTTCTTACATAACTAATATTCTTGCTTGGAAGAAAAGTCAAAGAGATTATACCTGTAAGTCAGCAAGGTACAATTGTCCAAATGTACACAAAAGAAGTAGTTGTGAGGCTATATTGTTACATTTATTCTATTAGTTTGTTTTGGATACGATATTTCAGGATGTACCTACCTCTGTTGAGATGCTTAGCAAAATAAGGAACCAAAAAAAACCGTACTGGCCCATATCAAGTATCATGGAACTTCATGTAATGCAGCTGTCAATGTCTGGTTCAAGTACAGAGTTACTGAGTAAAGGACTATGAGAGCATTAGTCCTTGGCTTTCAAATCCCTCGTATTGGGCTGTGGAAGTTTTGTGAGCAGTTAGAAAAAAAAAAAAAGCTGCAAAGCTGAAGAATTTGTGGTTTTTCCTCTCAAAAGCTTTGGACAGTGAGCCTGCTATTTTCCAATGCATCTCTGATGGATAATGTTGCAGAGAGAAGCAACCCAACTTTGCATTTTTTGCAACAGAGAGGCTGGCTCCTTACTTACTAGTGCTCTGTGTGCGTATAGCCAGACAAAATAATATACAGTTATACCCCCTCATTTACGAGAAACGGGTCATGTCAGAGGTCTCTCGAAATGTCAAAGTTGCAAATACATGCAGGTCATTAATAGGCATGCAGGCCATGCCCTTCACTCCACCCCCAGCCAGTCAGGAGCACTGGGGAGCTTCTTTGACTCTTCCCCACGGGCTCTCACAGCATAGGGGAGGAAAGGGAAGTGTTTCTGCACCCTGTCTGCATGGGGAGACACACCCCCCCCGCCCCGAGAATCCCTAGACTTCTCTTCAGCCATGCTGTCGCTTCTGCAGCTGCCGCCGGCAGCACAAACCTCGCACCGCTGCTCCCCCGCCCCTTCCCCAGCCCCTGTGCTCTTGCCGGCCACATCCCAGCCCCGCGTCCCTGCTCTGTGTCCTGGCACTGTGTCTCGGCCCCGCGGGCGGGCTGTGGCAGCGGAGTGAGCGTGTCCTGCTAACATGCCGTGGCCAGCCCCACTTTCCTGGGGCACTTCCCTTCCCCGCCTGTAGCCAGGGAAACAATAACACAGACACACGCACACAAGCACTGCCCGCTCGCAGCTTGCAGGTGTTCTGCACACACGGGCGGGCGAGCGACACTCAGGGACCTGCATTAATTAAGCATAGGCAGGTGGAGGACTCATCCCCACCTGGTGCCTCACGCTGCACAGGGCCCTGCTCTGATTCTACAGTGGCGTCCCTGTCCCACAACCCCCAGCGTGCCACAGAAGCCGCGCGCCCTCCCCGCGGGGCTGGGCCAGTCCTGCCCCAGAGGGAGAGCCGGCACCACCCCTCAGCAAAGCAGAGTCACTGCGCATGCGTCAGCCAGGGGACCTCGCAAATGCCTGAAACCGGACTGCGAGAGGTTTTCCTCGCAAATCCGTGGGGTCGCAATGGTGTGGTTGCAATGCAGCGGGGATGTACTGTATATTGAAACTTTTCTCTCGTGTAAAATAATTTCTTTAGAAATGTAAAGAACCCAAGCTCTAGCAGTGTTTCTAGTTACTAACAGCAGCTTCAAATCTTTGAAGCGTTTGTTTTGTGACAAAAGATTAATCACAGTAGATTATCAGTTCTAAAGGTCTTTGGTTTATTTGTTCATTGCTGGAAATTACATGTATTTAAAAGACAATTAATATCTCCTCCTAGGAATGTACATACAATCTTCATCTGTCTCTCTGTATGAGCCTGCTGCATTTTCAGAGGTCCTATGGAATTATTTCCAGCCTGTTTGAAAGCTTTTTTTCACCTTATTCAACTGTAAGCACAATGACAAATCAAAGCTGCATTATAAAATGTATTTTGCTGGGAAATGACTGTGATGAATTGGATGCCATGCTGGTTACTTGCTATATGCCAAGGCAGAAGAGCTATATTTGATCTTGGGGGTGGAAAAGAAAACCACAGTGTCCATGCTGGTGGCTGCTTTGTTGCTAATTTATTGGCAGTTTTGGAAAAAAAAATCTGCATTCTCTTTTTTTTTTGGGGGGGCTATGTATTAGCATGCGTTATGGCTCCAGCTATTTCAACAAGAGTTCAATGGAATACTTAATTCCTTGGAGAGTCATGTATAGTTCTGAGCCATAACTAAGTCTTTTAACTCCTGCAAATTCTAATAACAAGTAATAGGCAAGAAACCACTGCTCCTTTAAATCAGTGTCACCAGTGGCTCAGAATCTATTGATTTGTTTTCTTTATTCCTACCAGTAGTTTCGATTAAGATTCAGCACCTCCACTCTGAGAAAACTCTGCATAAAATGCTGCCTAATATTTTGGGTTAAAACGTACTACTTTTTAATTTCTCTTTAAGAAATGAACATTTAAAAGTAATTTTATCTGTAACACGTTAAAACCTCAATCTAAAAGGCTAATATAATGCCCAATTCATACCTTTTATTGTGTATTTTTGAGTGTATAATTACTAGAATGTGGATATATGTTTTTTTTTCAGAATATGAGAGAATTGCAGCATGAGTTTGAAAAATGAAACTAAATGCTGTATTTTCTCAGCAAATAGTGTCTGTATCAACAAATCATCTGGACAAAATGATTACAGGGTATTTGTTTTCACCCTTTGTAATGTACTTAGCAAATTTCAGTGCTTCATCCACACGTGAAGCATTTGCTAATTTGGTGTTGATACACATTTGTCAGTCCCTTTAGCTGTATTCATGCATTTTTGGGAAGCTAACTCCAGATGTGCAGGAGCTGTTGTTCCACATAGGATTGTGTGATAATATTGTGCGTAGTGGAAGGGAAGGTAACTTGGGGCTGTATCATTCTCTGTGAGATGTTGAAAGCTGCAGGAAAGGAAATGAGAAGGGCAGCCATTAGGGAGAAGAGCATGTGTAGAATAAATACTAGTATTAAAAAGGTTTGCCTCCTGATTCACCATGATTCCCATATAAAATTCCGTATTATAGTATATTTTTAGCTCTCACTACAGGAGTTTATCAACTAGAAACAAACAAACAAAGATTAACATTTTATTATAAGCCTATTTTCTAAAGACCATTTGAGATCTGTGAGATGCATGGATCCTTGTAATTTGGAAATCTTTGGCAAAAAATCTCGAAGTACAACACAAGTATCTCTGAACTTTCAGAGATGTGTATTTGTAGCTGAACAATGTTACTTGCTATGTGTAGATCTTTCTGACGTCTTCTACCGTTTCACAAACAACCTTAAATTATCCATGTCCATTTTCACTTGGTAGGTTTCCATTCTGTTTCCTAAGCAGACAATAAGTTTTTCTCTGCTTTCAAGACTGTGTGCTGAGGAACTTCTCTTGTTACGTATAACTTCAACTGCCATCAACCTTTGGAAGGAGGCCTCTGGGAAGTGTATTAACTCTCCTACACATTTGGTTTTCCACTGGTTTGGAAATTGGCAGGATAAAATAAAAGAGCTGAAATGTATGTCCTGCATGGTGAATGAAAAATGATAAGAAATAAATTACTGGTGTGCTTTTATGCAAAGAAGGGTTAATTTAAAGGAGCTGCACTGAAATGGGAATTGAATTATTCTGTATTGTAATTTTAAAATGCCAGAACAGGAAGACACCTTTAAAATTTAATAGTGTTTGATGTTCATGACTAGCAATTCATCATTTGGCTGTTTACCTGAAGAAATGGAGGATATTGTAAATTTACATTGTAAATAGTAGTGAATATAAAGCTCAGTGCGAGGAGGATTAATCATGAAGAAATGCCACTGTTGAATCTCTGACGCTCCTTGAAAAAGTGACACCATCTGATCTGATATATTTAAGTTTTGTTAGAACCCTGCAGCTCTAATGAGAAAAACTCTGGAACAACGCGCTAATCAAATAACTTAATCTGATGCATGTGAAGTTGGTGCTCTGGCTTTAGAGGGGAAAAGAGTGATAAGAATTCTCAGTTTG
The DNA here is from genome assembly GCA_013390025.1 of Pitta sordida. Taxonomy (NCBI): domain Eukaryota; kingdom Metazoa; phylum Chordata; class Aves; order Passeriformes; family Pittidae; genus Pitta; species Pitta sordida. The sequence continues at coordinate 80,211 of WEKX01023808.1, forward strand.
TCTCAAGGAGCCCCTGTCTCATGAACAGGAGCTGTATCAGTTGAGCAGGAAATCTTCTTTATGTAAAGGAAAATGTGAAGAGAAGTGAGATGAAAAATAGTTAGAATAAGGGAGAAGGAGGGCTGGAAAAATCTCCAGGTCAAAAAAAGTAGGAAACATTGCAAAAAAACACAGGGGGGCAAAAAAAATAAAGTAAAAAGCAAGCTATTAAAAAATTTTAAGTCATTGAGATCAAAAAGAGAAAAATTAAGCAGTAGAAAAGTAGAGCAAAAGACAGATCTGTAGGAAAGCTATTGATTTAACTTTAGCCTATGACTTTTTGTGAAACATGAGTTTAGAAGATCTGTGGTAACCAGATCAATAAGATCTTTAAAATCATTTAATTAGATTGGTGGCCAAAAGATAAACTCTTGTGATAAGTAAAAAGTGTTCACTGTTCATTTGCCTCCCAATTGATTTTCTTTCAAGCTAAGGAAGAAACTTGTTATGTTTGGATAGAAGGCAGCCTTGATACAGAGATGTAGACTATGAAACAGTGGTTGCCTGGGGGTACTTACAACTATAGAACAAATGGCAAGTCTGTCAAGATTCAAGAGAAGCAAGTTTATATCTGTGTATGAAACAACACTGTCCCTGCCTACTGTCCAGCAATATAGCTGTGAAGGATGATTTGCTTTACAACTAGAGAATTTATTTCTTAATTTAATACTTCAAATGTAATTTATTTAGGTTGTTCAGGTGTTAAATCAGAAACATGCTGAATTTAAATTTTAACTTTTTGGTGGTGCAGTCTTACCTCCGTATTTGCGGGTTATGGGTCTCCCATGGGTCCCACGGATCGCCCAATCTGCAAATTAGGTTCACAGCAAAAAACCTGCGAATACGCGACCATGAATTGCGGCAAAACCCACGAATATGTGAATCCACAAACCCAGAAGCGTGAGTACTGCCCATGCGTCAATGGGGAAACTCCGCGAAGCCAGGAAACAGAGGAGCTGCAAATCAGAAGGCGCGAATGAGCTAGGTACTGTCGGCCCTCTTCCACTTGGCGCCCCCCATATTGTGGCTTCACATCTTAGCAGTGCGATTTTTCAGTGATGAAGGAGGCCTGTTTCACAACTGCGCATGTGTGACCTGGCACACATGAATATTCAAATTAGATAGTTATGAATATTCAAATCAACCCCCATGCCACATGGACCATGAGTGCACTGCTCTGCCTGTGGTGAGCTGGCCCTGCTCTGCCCCTCTGCTCCGGGCCGCGCTGGCCCCCCCCTTCCCCGGCTCCATGCCAGCCCCCCCCCTTCCCCTTGGGGCCGCGCTGTCTCTCCCCTCGGGGTGCTCTGGCTACTCCACCCCTCCCCTTCGGGCCGCGCTGTCTCCTCCTGCTCTCCTCGGGGCTGCCGGGACAGCAGCGCGGGCCATTCCCCCACACTAGTGTCCCCGGCTGAGCAGAAAAGGGTTTTTTCCCGACGTGGAGTGGCTGCAGGCACCGGGAAGCGCCGACACAAACAGCAACACACAGCAAGGCAGTGCCAAAACAGTGCTGGGCTGCCGTGCAAGGGTGCGAGGCAAATTTGCATATTAATGAGCTGCCAATCAATGTGGAAGGCGGGCTTCGCAGGACACAAATAAGACAGCGGTACCGTGGTATAGGAGACCCGACTGCATTACTGTATATTATATCTTTACAAAAATAAATCGGTGATCTCAGATATTTACAGTGGTTTTTAAAGAACTGTTTTATCATTTTTATATTTTACAGTAGTAAACATGCAGTTACTATTTGTGTTAATGAACCATATTCCTTTTTTTTTTTTTGAAAGATGCAAACATCACTGTACATTTATTGTGCTATAAGTCTTATATTGTGTTAAGTGAAAATTCATTCTTCTGCCTAAAAGATGCACCTTCGGAAATACAACAGCTTCACTGATAATGATGATATTAATTGAATGTGACATAAAGCCACTGTGTGAAGGGGCATTGTCCTGCACCTTCCTGGAGCTTGGTGTCTTGAACCTTCATTTCAAGTAATAATTCCTGGGTGCTAAACCTGAAGTAGAATGGACACTCTCTCCACTCCCATACATAAGTTGTAAATTACCTAGGGGTGAGCTTGACAAGATATCTTCAACCTCTGGCTTTCTCAGTCTTTCCCAAGGAGGACTGGCGGTCATCTGCATGTCTGTGTGATAAAGACTTGATTACACAATGATTTGAAGCTGGGTGGATTTCTCTGTCTGCATGTTTTAAAAAGTGCTCTTAAAACCATTATTTGTGCTCTCTTACTGTATCATAACACCAAAAGAAAGGTCACAAAAATTCATATTTTTACTTTATGTATCTAAGAGAAGGTCATGGAATCAACAGAGGTGCATGAAAAGCTTTATTATCCTTCAGCTGAGTAAGATGTAAGATTACTGGGTCGTTTGGGTTGTGTTTGATGTTTTCTAAGAGCAGGGGCTTTTTTTTCAACTTGAGCATTAGGCTTTCAGAATGAAATTTGTGCTCATACATTGGTTTTAGTATCTTCCCTTCACAGTTGCTTGTTTTTCAGCATTTCAGTATCTTTAGTAGCATATAGTGTCCTAATATTCTGTGTCCTTAAGTAAAAATAAAGTAGGAAAAATTTCAGAAGAGTGCATCTGTTTTGCCTTACGATTTGTTTGCAGCTGACCTTTGATAATGGCTGGTTCATACTTGCAGATTTTTAGAATTCATTTTGAATGTGTGCTCATCTGAATTTTTTATTAATTCTTTTCTTTTTTTCTTTTGCAGATTACAGATAGAAGAATCTTCTAAACCTCTAAGGTTATCACAGCAGCTGGACAAAGCTGTAACTACAAACTATAAACCAGTGGCTAATCATCAATATAATGTAAGTAGCTTTTAGTGTTTTCCCTTCTTCTTCTCTTCAAAAGGAGTTTGGCCTAGGACTCCAGAATTGCTCTGCTGCTGCCCTGCAGCTCTTTCACGCACAGACCACTGTCTGTGGAAATGCTCCAAAGACAATCTGTTTCTCTCCCTGGTTTTGTTTTCCGGAGATCTTCTTTCTGTCCTCAAGACCAATATCACCCTTGGGGTTAAGGTCTGCCTGTTCTCTGTGTCTTGTGTTACCTGGTAGAGGACAGACCACCTTCGCCCAAGCCTTTTTAGTGGCTTTATTACATTCTTTTTTTTTTTTTTTTTAAGTCTTTAGTCTTTTTTTTTTTAAAGTAATTTTGAAGTTTGTGGATAAAAGGCAGTTCTGGCTTTGTGCTATGAGATGTGTAAGCACTCCTTAGAGCCAAATATCATCTGAAGGAGAGTAAAAGACTTGAAAAGAATCTTTAGTTTCCAGTTATTCAGAGGAATTGACAACAAGTAGAAAAGAATAACAGCTGATAATTTTTCACAGTTTCATACCTTCACAGTACATGAAGTTATGAAGTTATTGGCATCATTGGCTGTGTCAGTATCACACCCACACTGCTGTTCCAGATCAGTTGATATACATACAAACTATAATGTCCTTTTCCTTAAAGATTCTCTTTGAGTAATTTGTATGTGTGCATATAGAATACTGTTACTGTTGAATGTGAGAAATGTTAAGTCATGCTGCAAATGAGTCACTGTGGTAGTCATTTAAACTTTTACACTTTTTATTAAGATTTTATTTACATAAAACAAATGACAATATACTGGATGATATTTAAGCATTATTATGAAAGTCAGTCTATTTCCACAGAACCAAAAATAATCATTTCTCTCTCATGGGACTGTTTTGTAGTAGTTACTGTTCAAAGCCTATGCATAGATGATCTTACCAATATAACTATTGCAACTGAGGGAATGGCATTTACCAGAATAGTCAGACTGGTGCATCCTGCTATGCAGGTGAAGTTTTGTATGAGTATATTGTTTTATGATGTTATTGTTATTCTCCTTCCTTAATTCTGGAATAAGCTTTGGCTTCTCTTTTTAGCAGAATGTGCCATTTCCCTGACACTAGCAGAATTACAACAGTCTGACTTCATCCTGCAGACAATCTTTGTATCTAATTCTGGTTGCAAACTGCTGCTGTTGTATCATTACAGAAGTTAGTCTTGTGTGAGCTTCAGGGGATGTAACCAGGACATAAGTGGGCCTCTTAGAAGTGATGATGCTCTTGTAATGTTTTTATTGGCTGCATATCTGTTCATGGTGCTGACAATCCATTGGCAGTGTGTTTACGTTTTATATCTACCTTAAAGGTGTGCTGATGGGAGAAGTCTAGTAAGACACATTTGTACTTGAGTCACCCTTGACCTTGCCTTGTCTCTAAAGGCCCAGGCACGACTACTTTCTAGAACATCTTTCTTTTCATTAAGTCTTTTATTAAGGTTCAGGTTAGATGGCTGAAAGGATATACTACAGGGAAAAAGTCCATGAACTTTTTAAAACTCTTGTTTGAATTTGTTTGCTGTTTTTAAGCAGTAGTTGCTTTCTTAAAACTTGCTGCATTGCTTGTAATCATATGACTGGACTCGTTTACAAGAAAGAAGATAAAACTACCATATATGCTGATGCATTCAGTCATCATCTGGGCAGTTTTTGATGACAGGATGACTGTCTAGTTAAGAAGAAATAAAGGGTTAACATTTCCCAAAGGAAAGATTATAAAAGCATGGCTGCTCCATGTACCTGTAAATTAACATAAAAGGGGAAGGAGGAGGGAAATAAATTATATGTGGATGGGAAATACCAATACCTTGTTTTAATTCAAGGACTGGGAAACTGATTAGAGCTTTTTTCAAGAAATTATATTAAGTCTACCTTTTTAACTAGAAATTAGAAATTGCAATGCCATTACAATATATGCCAAGATGATAACTTGGCTTTTCTTCTCTGGGAAAGGGACCTTCATTTTCTGTACATCTGTGTTAAATGTGTTTACAAGGTTGTAAGGTTAATATTCTTGCAGCTGGAGTCTTTCCATCCTGTAATCCTGCAGAAAAGTTCTCTAGTGGTCCTTGGTACCCCTTCAGAGGCATCTCTGTGATCCCCTCTTCCCGTTGTCCTGTACAGTAGAGATTGGTACCCATGTTCCTGGAGATGGGAAAACCTTTAAGACCACTTTCAAGCATCTTCAGATGAAACTTTAGATTTAGTCTCAGTTCTCCGTGAGTTTTTTATTAGCTGTCTACCAAAGCAGCTACATCAGCTTCAGTATTAAGGGTACCTTCAAGAAGACAATTTTGGCAGCTTTTCAGCAAGTTTACCCGCATTCAGGGAAGGTAAACAAATTGATTTCAGTATGAAGTCTTGCAGGGAGAAACTCACAGCTTTTATGCTAAACAGCTGCTTCTAAAATGGTCCTTCCTTGAAATCAAATTGTATTTGAATCCTTTTTAAATTTAGAAAAAACATGCTACTTTAAAACAAAATTAGTTTACAGTGTTGGTGTGTTCTGTAATATGACTGTCAAAAGGTGCTTTAAGTCTACTGCATAAAAGATCCTGTTTGCATAGAAAACAGGAAGGAAAAAATGAAAGGCTGCATTGTAACTTGCTATGAGCAGTGTATTCATGAGACAAAAAAGAAGAAAACAGCAACAGAAGATACTTCACAATGTGTTCTGTGTTTTTAGACAACAGTGGGAGCTGTGACTACAGTTGGAGGGAAATGCTAAAGTGTTGCTAATCAATAGAGCTCAAAGAACTTTTCAATAAAGAGAGGGTTCGATGCTCAGTTTTCTATGCAGGTTGATTTTATACGTTAATGAATTAAGAATATTAGAATATTCATATTGCATTTGTATAGGGGATACAAAGACTCTTATCTGAGTTACTTCAGCTCATCCAGAGAATGTAAAATAGAAGCTCCTGCTGTGGAGAGTGTACTGAGGCACTGAAATAATAGAGAAAGAAGAGTGCTGAGCATTACAATTTGCTACCAAAAAAAAAAAAAACAAAACCCCAAAAAGACTGCATTGGTTAAAAAGACTGCCTCATGTTATTTTCCAGGAGACTGTTAATTGTGTCTCTGGGATCTTATACCCAGTCATGAAATAGTCCTCTAAGAGACCTAACGTTAGTGAATAATTTCTTTATTGTTACTTTGTTCTTTTGTGTAGGAAGCATCAATTTTTAAACAAATAGGATTTTTATTCCACATGGAAAGAGTTACACCTAGTAGCTAGCTAAGCACATTTTTGCTATACATCATTTGAAGAGGTACAAACAGTACCACGGATTTTTTGGCGTTGTTCTTAGAGATTGTTTTGAGAGTCCCAGCAGCTTTTCCCATTACAACCGTGTTGCTTACCCATTATTCCCATAGCTCTGCCTCATACAGAAGGAATAACCTCAGTGCTTTGCTCTTGTTTTTGCTTCTTAAAAACAAAATAAAAACCAGAAAAGGAGGAAATAGGTTTCTTCCATCACTTCAGCTTAACCTTCTACCTGAAGAGGTTGCAGTTTGTTTCTGGTTTTCTTCTTGTTCATTCATCTGGGGAGGTGGAAGGGTTGGTATAATAGCTGCTGCTGAGGCAGAGCAATGCAGTCTGTAACTGGTTGTCCTTATCTTTTACAGTGCATCTTTCAAAAGGTGCGTTTTTGAATCAGAGAAAACGTGCTAACCTCAAAAATGAATGCATAGCTTTTTGTGCTGAAAAGTGACTTCAGGTGTATGCAGGAACCCAGAACTCAGTCAAGCCTTGCAAATAGATATGCCTTCATCTCTCCTAGTATCTTCTGAACTTCAACTCTGAACTGTTGGATACTTTTCTGACAACAAATTAAGGCTGGGTAATCCATCTCCTCTTGTAAAATGTTAACATGTGCATGTATTCAAAATATTTTTTATGTCCTCAGTTCTAGTTTTACATAAACCAGTGTATCAAATCTAATAGGGCTCTACTGAAAATCCAGTAGAGTGTTTTTTACTGATACCAGCTGTGACCTGATAGGCAACTGTACAGAGAAACTGGAAAATTCTGTGGATCCCTAAGTCAGAAAAGGCTGAAAACCCAGGCTCAAGAAACCCCAGCTGCAGCTGATTGCAGCAGCTCATTAGGAAATTGCTTCCGGAAGAATACAGTGTCAATATGTTGATACCATTAAGTTGTAGGTGTGCTTTGCTTCTCATGTGTGTCTTGCAGGATGGTAATCCAATAAACTACCAAAGGGAATCTGGAGCAGTTTTCAAAGAATACCAACAAAAATTTTTTTCTACCCAACTAGATTAGAGTATTCCTAATGTTTACACTGCTGTTGTTCAAGTTCGCCAATGACACAAAGCTGAGAGGAGTGTCCAGTTTCCCAAAGTGCTGTGCAGCCCTTCAGAAGGACCTTGACAGCATGAAGAGATGGGCAGAGAAGAGCAGTCTGAAGTTTAACAAGGGTAAATGCAGGGTCCTCCACCTGGGGAAGAGTAACTCCAGGCCCCAGCACAGGCTGTGGGCTGACCTGCTGGAAAGCAGCTCTGCGGAGGATGTGGGGGTCCTGGTGGACAACAAGCTGTCCATGAGCCAGCAGTGTGTCCTTGTAGCCAAGAATGGTACCCCGGGGTACATTAGGAAAAGCATTGCCGGCAGATCGTGGGAGGTGATCCTGCCTCTCTTCTCAGCTCTTGTGAGGCTGCATCTGGAATGCTGTGTCCAGTTCTGGGCGCATCAGTACAGGAGAGACATGGAGCTCCTGCAGCAGGGTCTAGTGTGGGGCTACAAAGAGGATTAAGGGACTGGAGCATCTCTCTTACAAGGCAAAGCTGAGGGGTCTGGGCCTGTTCAGCCTCTAGAAGAGTGACTGAGGGGATCTCATCCATGTAGATATCAGTGCCTTTTTTGGGAATCAAACAGCTGATTTAATGTAGTGCCCATCTTGCAGGTGGCATTCTCACACATCTCATGCTTCATCCTACATTTCAAACAGCAAGGAGCCAGTATCCTCCTACATCCTATGATGATACTTCGTATCATTTCTTTAGGTGCTTCATACAGAAACCCTTGTTCACATACCAGGACATGGATAGTGCTGTAGTTATAGCAAAATCTAGGTGAATAAGATTTATCCAGCTTCTCTAATACCCGCATAACTATGTGTACATACCCAGAGAACTGGCAAACTGCTTTGTTGGCTGAGTTGCAACCAACAGACATAGGTAACCCCTGGGTGACCCTGACTGTGCTGCTGGTAAAGAATTCAACTTATGTCATGGTGTCATCGTTTTCTTTTGTATTAATGGATCCTGACTGTATTTGGGGTTTTTAGTTTTCAAGTATATCAGCTAAGTAGACTTGTTCGTGTAGAACATTTCAGTGCCGTTGCAGTTCTATTTCACGTACTTATGACTAGGTGCAGTCGTGTGCATTGTCCTGTATAGTGAGATAACAGTAGAAAAACAGAAATGGAATCCACAACAGGGGTTTCATAGCTTCCAATTAAAACCTTTTCAAGGTCAACAAAGGCTCCTAATAATTTACTGTTAGACTTCAGAAGAAGCAAATATTTTGACATACTGTGTATTGTTTATAGGAAGGCCAGTGTCTCAGCTTTAGTTTCCTGCTCTAGTGTCTGTGGCGTAGCGATTCTGCTGTAGATCATGGCAACCAAAATGATGTACCATGAAGTTGACTTACTTGGTGCTACACTTTGCTGTTACTGTTTTGAAGGTCTATTCCTCTTTAAATCCAGAGGCTAAAGAGTNCGCTACACTTTGCTATTATTGCAAAGCTGTTACTGTTTTGAAGGTTTATTCCTCTTTAAATCCAGAGGCTAAAGAGTTAAATAATTACACTAACTTGTACTAGTGGATAAAATTAAACTGTGTAGTGGGGTTGTGTGATGAGATTGTATCTTTTATAACACTAATAACACTTTTTTAACACTAATGTGCAGTTGGAAAAGCAGACAAATAAGTTTAAAACAGAAGGAACAGACTTCAAGCTATAGGTTGGGAACAATTGCTCTACATTCAGTTTAATGATGTACATCTGTTTCAGGATTTGAAAGAGAGAGTTGGCTGGCTGGAGATCTGTGAGCTATGGCAAAGGTGGTAATAGTCTTAAGCCACTTTGGGACAGCTACCAAGAGACAGGCTATTTTCACTCCAGGAGTAGGAGGGAGTTAGCTGGCAAGGAAACACAGGAAAAAAATTGTGCCATAAACCCAATCTCTCTTCTTTAAAATAAGATTTAGTATCCAGTAGAGCTATGAATTTTCATTCCTAGGCTTTTTATCTAAAGGTCTTCCTTTTGAAGATCAGGGTTGAGGCATCAGAAGCAGAATACTCCCATACAAAATTCCCCCACTTAGAGCCAGGCATGTGTCCCTTATGGATTACATACATCTTTTCTGCTGTACATTGTGCCACTACGGATTCACCCACACAGTTTGCCTGAAAGCACTTGATGATTGCACGAGTTACATTACCTTCTGGATCACTTTTTATTGGTTCCAAGGAGCTTGATGGTTTTCTGTTATTGAGGGTGGTATTGGGGGTGGATTGGGTGATGTGCTGGTGGGTGTTGAGGTTGGTGCTCCTTGGTGATTGGGGTTTATTTGGGGTATGCTGGTCTCTGCAAATCATGCTTTTAATGATGAATCAGAGGAGATATTTTTAGAGATGATAGAAGTTTCTGAAAAAATATATGGTCATCTTGTGCAGATGGTAATGGTTAAGTAATTTTTAATATGCGATTTGAAGTAGGATGATGCTTGGCAACAAGAAGGCTCCACCTGCTCAGAAGGTTTGTTTTATTGGACCAGTATAAATTTGGGTGTCTCATGAAGAGAAACCATCCATGTCCTCAAAGCATGTCTTCCATTGCTGAAGATTGATTGTGTATTGATGGAGTGGATTCCTTGAGTGCTGTTTCTGGAGCAGATAAGACAGTATCCTGGGGCTGTCTGAGCATCCTTTGAGCAGGTGATCGTTATGGCTGTGGATGTAGCAGTGTTGGTCCTTGGATTTTCCTGAGTATGGCAATTTGTAGGTACAGTCGGGTCTCACATACCACGGTAGCGCAGGTCTGATTCCTCCTCCACGAAACCCTCCATCCACGTAGAATGGCAGCTCATTAATATGCAAATTTGCCCCGCACCCTCACACGGCCTCCCCCGGAGCTCCAGCGCTGTTTCGGGACTGCTCCGCTGTGTGTCGGTGTTTGTGTCAGTGCTTCCTGGTGCCCGCGGCCACCCCACGCCGGGCAAAAACCCTTTTCGTCTCGCTTGGCTGGGGATATGGGTGTGGGAGCCACCCGCGCTGCTGTCCCGGTGTCTCTCCGGGTGAGTAGACCTGGTCTCTCTATACTCAGGGTAGACGTCTACCTCAAGAAAGTCTCGGAAAGCACGTCTAACCTGAGAGTGTGTAAATCTTTAATCACTGCACGAAGCCTTCTTGCCTAGAGCACGCCTTGGGCTCAGGTGGCCCTGCTGCGCTGGCTCGGCTGGCCATGGGTGGAGGGAATTCACATATTCATGACTGCCTAATTTGAATATTCATGTGTGCCAGTTCACACATGCGCAGTTGAGAAAAGTGCCCTCCTTAATCGCTGAAAAATCACGCCGTGTAGATGTGAAGCCGCCATCTAGGGGGCGCGAAGTGGAAGAGGGTTGACTGTAGTTTGACATTTGTCATTATGTTTCAGAAGCTGATATCAGCACAGGTAGAGTAAGAATAAGTTTGGACTCCTGTGCTGTTCTTCATTCTCTCTCCAGGTTTGGGCACACCATGCAGACTCTTGTTTCTGCGTTTCTTTTTCTGGTTAAAGCAGAGATATGTATCAACACACAGTGTGCTGAGGACAAAATGCCTAGTTTATGTTCATGAAAGAACATTTGAATGCTCAAAAGAAATTTTCCAGATGAAAACCACTGAGTCATTGAACAATGTTTTATTAAATAGAAGAGATTTTTAATTTTTTTGATGTTCAGCATGGAGAATTATACAGCATTACATATGAATGCCTTTCAATCATGTTTTGTAACAGATTGAATATGAGAAGAAGAAGAAAGAAGACGGAAAGCGAGCTCGAGCTGATAAACAACAAGTGTTGGACATGCTTTTTTCAGCCTTTGAGAAACATCAGTATTACAACATTAAAGACCTGGTGGACATAACCAAACAGCCCGTGGTATGTACTAGAAGTCTTGTAAATGCAACCATTTTGCGTAGTTACTATCGGGTATATTTTACATATCCAGAAACTATATGCCTTTGAAACAGCTCTCTATGTTTTACAACAAAGTGAAATCAAGTTTTAACTGAAATCATCAGGTTTTGTAAGACAGTGTAGGATACCAATCATTGCAGTGAGTATGCTTTTTCTTGACATAGATGGTTTAAATAACCTAAATGGTCGCTTTCTTACTTATATTTGCTTTAGTATTAGGAACTACATTTGGTAATGCTCTCATGTCTCCCCTGCAACTCTCCTCCCTGAAACCTAGATCTCTTGGCAGAGGACAAAACTTGTCTAAGTGTGTGATCATCCCTTTCTTCAGTTTCTGAACTTTATCTTGGCAGAGCAGCAGGGATTGCTCCTTTTCTGTGAGTCTTAAAAACTGTTTCATGAATTAGTAGTAAATGCAGCCATTACCTATCTTGGAGCTCAGGCATCATATCAATGTCCCCAGAATAACTGGATTTCCTTTTCAAATAGAGTAATTTTTATGTTAAGCGGTAAGGTGTTTGCTATTTTGGATTTATTTGGTTTTTTTTTTTAAACATTGTCTTGATACACAAACAGTAAAAGCATGAAGACATGTTTATGGTGGTGGTGTTTTTGCCTTGCTGTGCCTGCCAGCCTATGAACCCTAGCTTTCTGGTTCTTTCCTTTTCTCCCCTGTTCAAGCTTTACTTAAGCAGACCGGGCAGGAGTGGGAGGGAAATCATGACACATGAAGTGTCTTTCATGTTTTTCACTCCTGATTTCAATATCTACCCTCAACCCAGCTGCAGATTTCAGAGGGACTTCATTCTGAGTTTAAAGGGAGCAACAATGTCATAAGAGCTAAGGCAGAAGAACGAACAGTAAGAGCTGGATTATGGAAGAAGTGCTCCTCTGTAAAAAAAGGGGCGGGGAATGTAGATTCATACTAGTTCTGCTCGCTTCACGTTTAGAATTAGGCGTACCTGTGTCAGAGGATTTGCATAAGGTGCACAATCTGTTTGGTTAGAAGCTGCACAAAGATGTTACCCAATCCAAATCCATGTAGGTTCACTGTGTTCTACTACCTTGAAGGTAGCTGAGTAACATACTTGTCTTCTACTCCATTCGTTTATCTTATGAGTCAGCTCCTTATCTGTGTGGCAGAGAGGGTGTGTGGATCATGGGAGCTGAGAAGGAGGAAGGAATAGGAGAAAGATACAGGGGAAGTGGCAGGAAAATTTTAAGTTGATGGGTTTGGGGTTTTTTTTGCTAAGAGAGGTGTAACAGTCTTGATCACTTTGAATGTACATAGGTACAGATTTATCCTATCTAGCATGACATCAGCTGGCAATAGCCACCCACAACTCCCACTTCAGCCACTAGAGAACTTGAAGGTACAAATAAATAAGGGTATTTTTCTTACTTAATGGTAAATGTAAAGAGTAAATTAAATGCTTGCTGCAGAATATGCTGCATGTTACACAAGAAATTGCTGGCGTTTTTATTTGTGATCATAAAATCACAAAGCAGGGCTGTTCTGAATGCAAATTACTGTTATACTATTAGGGATACCTGGGTTTGTTTCTCATTTTAATGCAAAATAACAATTTGCACTAATAGGCAAATCTGTTGCCACCTACCCAGATATAAGTACCAAGTGCTCCTGGGAAATACTGCAGTATTTCCTAGATTTGGGCTTCATGGCTGAGAACATAATATGATTTTCTGTGAGCAATCAAATGTTTATGAAGAATGGAACCAGTGGTCTAGGATGAACCGTTGTTTTCTTTTTAAATACATTTTAGATTTAAGTAATGCTTCTTCTAAATACAATGGGGTTTGTTTTCCCCACAAAGTTTCAGAAGGATTTTCAGAGTTTGGAAGTTAACTCCTCAGAAATTTTTGTCCCTTAATTCTGTAATAACATTTCACATTTTATGGAAAAAGTCAAGAGGGAAGGTGCAACAGGGCAGAGGATGCCTTAAATGTACAAACAGATTTACAGATTCTTTGTTAGTATGTGTGTATAAACATACTGCATCCCTTTCTGAGAAAAAAATATGGGGCCCTGATTAGCGCTCACCCGGCTCTAAAATTCAGTATTTGGCATCACTGGGGCAAGTGGGGGGGTTCTGTCGATGATAGGGTATCAGAGTAGTATGCTTCATGATGTATAGGCCAGCCTGGTGCAGTGCAGGCTCAGGTGCAGAGTTGTAGTTCCCAGAAGTGATCCTGCAGGAAAAACCATAACGTCCCCTGGACTCACCTCATCAAGCCACCTGCTTTCAGAAGCAATACGGTACAGCAGGATTATCCCAGACTCATAATTGTCTACAAACTCCAACAGTTCACTGTTGTCTGTGCACACAACTCTTTTTGGGCTAATGTTCTCAGCTGCCCTCACTAAAGCCACTGCTGCCTGGTTCCCCCCTGCAGCAGAGGTGGCAAATAGGAATATGTTGCAAATCCTCAGTTGCTCCAGTTCACAGTTCCAGCCTGAAGTGACCTTACTGGTGGCACAGACCTTACCTTGCTGTTCAGTTTGGGTTTGTTTTGTTCCATTTTGTTCTGCTGTTGAATCAAAACTCCTGAAAGTTTTGCCCTGAGAGAAAGCAGGACTGGGTAGGGAATTAGGTCTGAAAACCAGCTGGGGTTAAAAGTAACCTTTGTATAGCTGGGTGGGCAGTTGTGGGTGGGCGAGCTGCTGTGAGCTGTGGAACATGCAGCCACAGTGGTTTCACTCCCTCAGCCCAACTGCATCATCACACCTTGTGACCTGGCCTCCCCCTCCTGTCACCTGTCAGCCCAGGAGCTGCATATGAATGGACTTCGTGGGACTAAGTGCAGTTATAGAGGGCTTTCTCCAGTTCTCTGTCCATGTGTTCCAGAGCAGAATTTAACCTTGCATCCTAGTGCTGCTCCCACCCACTCTGCCATGTTTTGAAGTGTCTGTTAGCGGCACTACAGAAAGCTACCTCGTGTGCATGCACAGAGATTGCAAACAAAGCAGTGGATGTGTGGGCACATACATCTGCACATCCCCGTGTAGAAAGCGCTCTCTCACCTCTTTTCGGTGCCCTTCAAAAAGTACACAGCGTAACGAGTGCAGCGATTGCTGTTGTAGTGAGGGGGTTTGTGCTGGGTACCCGAGTGTGTGACAATGACGGCATGTCTGCGCTAGGCAGGATGCGGAGAGGGGTGCGAGGGGCTGTGCAGTGATCAGCTGCTGCCACCTGCTGGGCTTGGCAGCCCGTGCCCTTAAGGCCGAGGAGCCATCCCCGCCGTGCAAAATGAACTCCCTGCTCACAGAAAAGACCCTGAGAAACTAGTTTGTGTATGCAGTCTGCTGCGGTCACCTTTCTTACTTGCCGGACAAACACGCTTGTTGCTTTGAGATAGACTTTTAAGAATAATTCTGCTACATGAGTCCAAATGAAGTGTCATCATTAGTGTGGGATCTGGATTTTTATTTTGCTTTGTATATTTTTGATGTGTACCTGGAGAGTAATGAGCGTTTTTTCTAATGGAGACTTTTTTTACTGACTGAGAACATACTTTTTATTTATATATGTCCCAGGTTTTCCATTTAGCAAAAGGGGGAAGAGTGTAAAGAATAGACTGGGCAATCAACTTTTACTTTTTTCCTGTGTCCTCAACAAATATTTGCTGGTTTTAATGAGTTGGAATATGTTGATATTTGCGCTTAGTGGAAGAAAGTACAAATGTTCTAATAACTCCAGTACAATATATGCACTCCAAGAGGATTAAATTGCTCCAACTGAAGCAATTATGAATTTATGTAATGTGGAGATTCTTAAACTCTGGTCTGTGGTTGCCATGGCAATATATTCACATCAGTCTCGATTAATATTTAAACAAACAAGCAGGCAAATGGCTCTTAAGAAAATTAGTGGTGTTTATTATAAGAAGTAAAGCAGGGCAGTATTAGTGAGCTGTGTTTTCTCAAGGTTATACTACAAGGTTATACATAGCTTTGCGTGTTTGGGTTTATAATCTTTCTCTTCTGAGCCTAAATCTTTTAATGTATTAGAAAATCCTGACATCTACTCAGCGTTCTTCTAAAAATGAGGCCATAATAAAATGCTTAAAGCTTTGAAAAATGGCATGAAACCCAACAGCTTGGGGCTTTGTTGGAGTCTGATTAAGGCAAGAAATTTTAAGATAATCCAAGCCCAAGCAAGAAGAAAGCCTAAGAGCTTTCAGCTCAAGTGGAGGAACTCCAGCAGGAGGATGTGCAGGATATAACCTGACTTCATCACCTTCCTAAGAGGTGCTGGGAGCTTGATTTCTGCAGCCCATGAAGCATTTGCCTCTCCCAGCAGACTGAGTGGGAGCCATCACACCTGGGGCTTGGGTGCTCCTGCTGCATCCCTGGGCTGCTCCAGTTAATCCCTGCTGGTGCCTGCAGATTGGAGTCCATTACAGAGTTGTTACCCCACCATTGCCCCACTTTGCTGTCCACCCCTTCTGAACTGAGTCCGTGCAGTCGAGCAGATGTGTAGGAACCCTGGCAGTTGCCTCCATGTATAATTGGAATTTTTGTTTCCTTTCAGATATACTTGAAAGAAATTTTGAGAGAAATAGGCATCTACAATGTGAAGGGGACCCACAAAAACACATGGGAGCTGAAGCCGGAATACAGACACTACCAAGGGGAAGAAAAGAGTGATTAACAAAAATAATTATGAAGCAAGAGAGAATTAGAGTGATTGCACTGAGGGAACTGTGCTGGGTTTAGACAGGACTGAGCACAGTGCAATTCTGCAAGGATAATTTAAAGCCGCTGATATTTTGTAATTTTCTGTAGCTCTTTTCTCAAGGAGTATTTCTTTTGTTTCTCTAAGTGCTTTGTCTTTTGACAGGAAAAATTATTTATAGTATAAACTTGCATTGGAGTTATCTTTATTAAAAATGGTTTGAGTTCTGATCTTACTTTTTGTAGCTTTGTGGCTTTTCCAAGCCTCAATGACTTTGAAGGAAAATGTGTCCTAGAGGAACCCAGAACTTTGTGGTTTCACATTCCAGTATAATCAGGTTAATACACTTAGTTCTGCTGGGATCTTGTCAGGACTTCATCTGGAAGACTGCAGAGGTACACAACCCTTTTTGCAGTGTTTGGGTGGAATGGACATGGTGCTTCTTTTGGGATCAGGCTTTAGGAAAAACCCACAACCATGGTGCTCGTCACAGTCCTTGGACTCCGTGGGAACAAATCAACACAGTTAAAAAACTCGTAAAGCAAAGGCTGTTTGATACACAGGTCAGTGGGAAGAGGATAGTCCCCTCCAGGTGATTACTGAGGAAAGAATGAAATGTCTGTTAGGTACAGCAAGGAGTAGTTTTATCTTTTGCTTGGATTTTATGGTGATACCTATGTTTTGTTCAAGTATATCAATAAAAACATTATTTTAATTTGTACCACGCCATGTTCTATATTATTGACTGAACACATGATATAGGTGGCATAGGTCTGAAGGTTAGGGTTAGGGTTTGACACTGGGTTCCTCTGTGTTTTGGGAAAGATTGCTGAATTTATCTGTGTCTGTTCAACATCCTTTTGGGAGGGACCAGAGAGAGGACTATTTAGTTATATTACCAAAGCTTTTATGTTAAAGAAAAAGTAAAGAACACTGAATGGAAAAAAACCTCATTAGTATATCTACCAATGAAGCAGAAGGTGAGGTTTGATAGCACAACTTTCACAGTTCCTCTGGTCTTTCACGTGTGTGCATCATTTCTGCTCCTTCTAGGGAAACAAGAGGTCTGTGTGAAAAGCGAATATTCCATTATTAGTCCCCTTGGAAGTAATGAAAGGCTCAGGGTGGAGGTAACTAATGCCTTTGGAGGTTTGTAAAAGAACTCATTCCTTATGTCACACAATTTTGCTCATTCATTTTTTCTAGAATTGTTTGTGTAGGTATCTTTGTACAGATACACTTCCTGCTGGTGCTCAGCTTCCTGTGGTATGAGGTGTTCAGTTCCTAGGAGGTGGGCTGCTGAGAGTTTTGAAGAACAGATCACATTCCAGAGATGCATGTGTGTGCTTTCATAAATATTGCCATTGACTTGTGTCTGCTTGGGTTCTACAAGCAGGACCCAGCTTGGTAACAGTTACAGGAGACATCTGAGGATGCTGAGGAACCCAGGAAGTCAGCCTTTGTGTCTTGCTGTGGTATATGATAGGCTCCCAGCAAAAGCCAGAGCCTGCACACACTGATGTCTTCATCATGCTGTTCTAGTCCCCTGAGGGCTTGCGTTCACAGCGGTGTAGGATGAGAGCTCTTGCTTTTCTTGAGCTGGGCTCCTCTGTTGGATTCATGTCCTGCCTTAGCAGCAGAAGTAGATAGCAAGTCTAGGTGAGCTTGTCCTTTATGTCGCCCCTCCCAGAATCCTCTAAAACCTTGCAGGGGAATGACATGCAATCCTGATTTAGGAGCGGTGTAGTTCATTGCCACAGCTAAAAACAACTGTGCCATTTCAGAGGGAAATAGTTCCTTTTCATGGGATCCCCAGCAGGGATAGCTTAGCAGGAAATCTTTTTGGATCTGATTGTATTTTTGGTTTTATATGACCTACTTCACAGTTTGTCTTCAGTTGAGAGGGACACAGTCAGCATAAAATGCCAGATCTAAGTCAAGAAGGTATTTTATTGATCTTCAGAGTGCCTTTGAACAGGGTAATTGAGCTCTACTGAGGAGTAATGGAAAGTGCACAGAGCACACCATTTTTATGGGATTTATGATTTTACAAAAGACTGATTTTATTTATGGGTATCATTACAAACATGGAGAGTGCTTGAAGTAAGCAAGCAGTGGAGTTTTCAACCAATGAGCAACAGAAAGGTTGAGGAATGTTAAGGTGTACTGATTTACTTGCAGCATTCTGTGGAATAGCACGTTATAAAAAAATGAAGAGCAGGGCAGGGAGGAAACACTATTTTTAAAATGGAACTAGAAAATGCTATGCCAGCGTAAACTAAGATAAGATAACCAGTGGACAGTCCAGAAGCCAGGCAGCTTGTGAAGCACTTTTTTACCTCCTTCCATGGTTTTGAATGCTTTCTAGCTTGTTAGGGTGCAGTTGGGATTTCAGCCCCAAAAACTGCCACAAAATTCAAATGAGAGAAGGGAACAACTGAGCCCACAGAGATGCTGATGTAGAAGAGGAAAAATGTTCTCCTGTGCCAACACCAAGGCCTGTGCTGTGCATTCAAGGACTCTGCTGGCTGCTTCCTGATGGGAGCGCATGGTAAGGATGAAGGTGGAGTTTTCAGGTGCCCTTGGCAAGTCAAGGTCATCATCCAGCCTGTTGCCAAGGCAAGGATTCCTGCAGCACAAACTGTCCTATAGACAGAAGCAGCAGGATAAAGATGCTGCTATGTGAGGCTGCCATAACGATTGAGCATTTTGGACAACCTCATTTGGATCCAACGCTTAACCACCAGCAAAATCTCTCCAGCTCTGCTCCACTTGTTCTGCAAGAGGATCTTAGGCAGGATTGCGATCTGCCAGAAAAGAGGAGGAGCCTCGTGGGTGTTCAGGGCTGATTCCCTGGTGCCCACATTTGGATTAAATTCTGGACTCACAGCAGTGATGAACACTGATGTCCTGCTGGTCTTCCCATGTGCTGCTGTCTCTGCTCAGTTGAACTCTGCTCATGCAGATGGTCTTGAATACTAGTGGCCAAAACACAGGTCAGTGAGTGGGTCCTGCACAAGCAGAAGTATCAATGTGCTAAATATCATCAAATGAGATTAAAAGCGTGTCTGCTCTCTAACATTTCTTCTCCTGAATGAGTAGTTTGAGTCATTGGAACTTTCATACTCAGTAAGCCCAAGCAGTGCCAGCATGGACCTGAGCAGACAAGGTGGATAATGCAGCCACCCTGTTAGAGATATCCCTGTGCTGGGAGGCTGGGAGTGGGTGAGGTGGGACTGGAAGTTGTCATTGCTATGCTGGGAAGAGTGTGGGTTTGAACTCCGCATGGGATAGGCTGGCCCCTGTGCTCCACCCCACAGCTCTGCCTGCCTCATCTTCTGCCTGCAGCCACTCTGGAGACTGCTGGTGGGACAGCCCAGTGGGTTGCATGAGGAATGGAAGCAGAAAGCACCATGAATAGTATTAGCTTTGAGGTGGCAGAAAGTTATATGGCTACAAGACCTCTGCTGCTGACACCACATCTCAGAGTGGGATCAGAGCTCACTAGCTGCTGTGATGCCAGTGGATGCTCCCTGAAAAAGTTACCCATGCTTTGAGTCACCTACATCTTGCCTTCACCAGCTACTTGCACTGAACATACCTCTTGCAAATCAGCTATGCCCACCCACATCCCTGTTGCCAGGATGGCATTTTCATTACTCACTGTTCTTAAGGACTCCTAACAAATTGTTCTGCTCACTAACGCAGTATCAGAGCTGAGCCATAGCTCACCTGAAAGACAGCTCTGCATCTTGAGCTTTCAAATTGCTGTCACTGGCTACAGCCTGCACCATTTCTCATACCAATGGCAAGACTGGAGGGCTCTTTCTTGGCTCTTCTAATCAAGGTTCTCTGTGTGGCTGCATGGCTGTGGAGTCAGCCTTTCTCAGGTAGTGGTTAATTATTCAAAGATGACAAATTCTAACACAAAAGATAAAAAAGGCACCTGTAGGCCTGAAGGGTAGATGAACACAGGTGCCATTGAGCCTCCCTCACACCTAGGGTTTGTGTGATGAGAGTCAACCACTCCAGGGTGGAGACCCTGTTTTCCTGTCCAGCTCAGCAAACCTCAGCTCAAGGAACCACTTAGGGCTGTTGTTTTACCTCTGCAGCTCCTTACTGGGATGGGACCCGTGCACCTTCAGGAGGCAGGGAAGGTTTTCAGCAGCTGGAAGGCAGATAACCAAGTACTGAGCATCAGGAAAGGCAAGGGCAAAGGCTTGATAAAAAGTGATTAATGAAGCAACGGAGGGTCCTTCCTCAGCCTCCTGTGCCTTTGGTTGCACCTGCCCAGCTGCTTCCAGCAGCCTGTGATGGGCGGGTTGATAGCTCTGGGGGAGGGAAATGAGACCAACCTGCCAGGAGCTTCACACCTCTAACTTTTTTTTTCTTTTCCTCAGAGAGACTTATAAAACCTGGCATGGATCCCCAAAAAGCCTCCCTCTGCTACCTGGCCCAGGCCAGTCTTGCCAAGGGGCGGCTATTTATACTCCAGGAATAGGAGGAGCTGCCAGCAGCAAGGCCTGTATCCACACAGGATTCACCAGCCCAAGCACCCTCAACCACAAGATCTTCCCCTTGCATGTCTTTCCTGCAGTGAGGTGTCCGTGAACACCGTGACATCCTTCTACTTGTGGGCAGCTGCTATAGCTGCTATATAAGCTTGTTTGGCTTAAAAATGAAGTGGGTTTATGGGGGGGTCAGAGCACGTGTAGCCCCACCACGACTGGTGAACCAGATGGCACATGCTGCCAGTGGTAATGGGGTTTAGAGATGTAACAAGAATGTAATAGCTTTTGCAGCAGAATGTACCACAGAAACTGCATATAGCTGAGCCAAGTGATTTAAAAGGACTAATGAAACAAAGTGAAGAAACAATGAAGGAGGGAACTCAGGCAGCCAGCCAAGCAACACCCAGTTACTCTATATCCAGTATTGTCTTAAAGAATATCATAAGGCAATTGCTTTAGAACACCGGGGGCTCCAGAGAAGACTACTAAAGACCCTGCTGAAGTCCCTCTGAGACCTTATGAGGGTATGTATATATGCTAATGGCTGTTGGGAAATGTCATGAATATGTACCAGGAATACAGGGGAAAAATCAATAATCATGTAATGTTTACATATAAGCTGTAGTGGAGATAACGTGGTGCGCACTTTGCCAAAATGATTACCAGGGTGCCTGATGTGCTGGAATTATTCCAGCACATTGTAGTAAGAGAATGCCTGGCTTCAAAAACTCACAAAATGAGTCTTGGAGGTTTCGTTTTAGAGCCAATTCTAGGCAACACCAGGGAGTGGCTGCCGGGCTGGAGCAGCAGAAGCTGATGGGGGAAGGGCTGCACTGACTCCCTGAAACACCTTTCTGTGGGCAGTGTGATGAAGCACCAGCAGCTGCAGGCAGTTCTGTGGCTGCAGCCTGCAGCAACCACACAGCTGCAGGGGCAGTGAAACCATCCCTCCCTGCCACAACTTGAGGGGCAGAGGGTGCCTGGCTCAGGTGCAGACACAGCTGTAGGTACAGGAGATAAATCTCACCCCTATTCCAGTAGCAATTTGGGTTTTGCTAGTCAAGTATCCACAGTGAGCAGTGAGGCAGCATACAGCTTTACAGGGCTGCTTCTCAACTACTCTGCAACAAAAAAATTTGAGAAGCCAATCTTTAATATCTTTTTGGACATCTATTTTTTTTGGACATTCATTATTAAAAAACTCCAACTAGCTGCACTGTTTTGGCAGGGCTGCCAGCATGCCCACACCTTGCTGAGACTAGGAAAAAAAGAGGCTGCTTTCCACAATACCAGCAATGTTCCTTCCTGATGCTGCTGGCCACAGATGGGGAGGCAAATCCCAGCTGTTCGTTCCCAGGATAAAGGGAGGGCTGCAGAGATACAATTGCTCAGCATTCTTATCACCATCCAGCTGCTCCCTCTAGCAAGGTTGGCATCATACAACCAAAATAGTCTTTAAAAGTCCTCCAAGGGTGTTTGGTTCCTTTGTGCCTGAAGTGGAAGGCAATGAATGCAGCTCTAATGGATCACAATACCCCACAGCTATGTGCCTCCTCAACGACATCCTGTGCACTCCTGCAGAATGCACTTGCAGAGTTGCCAGCATTTGCCTGCATCCAAAAAAAGCTCCCTTAGGCCACAGGCCCTGGCCACAGCCACTTGGCTGTGATCTTTACACAACAGCTTCCAGCTGCACCTTCAACCAAAAGGCAGCCAAGACACAGGGACTGCAAACGAGCATGGTTGTGCTCTTGGCAGTGGCAAAAACTTTCGGGTTTGGCGAGGGTTTGGTTGTTTTTTTAAACCACCAAGACATTTTTCTCTGAGCTAAAAGAATATGTTGTTTAACTACTGGTCTCCTCTCCCACTGTGGGTTAGCAGTAACAATTTCCTGGCTGGCTGGTGCAGGGCTAAACATCCTAGTTTACAATGGCAACCACATCCCAGGGAAGTGGCTACAGAGCTGAAGCCTAGGTGGGGATTCACAGGAGGAAAAGGTGTGTTATCCGCTCCAAGCCAGCAGCAGTGTGTGACAAAAGCACAGGTATCTTGATGCAGATACTATTACTCTTGAATAAAAGCATCCTCCCTAAATGGCTGTCACTGAAAACACCACTAGGACTGCAGCAGGCAGCTGCCAGCTCAACAGCCAGATTTCTAAGGGAAGAAATCAAATTGCAGCTTAAGTTTTTGCTACATATTTTTTAAAAAATTCATATAATTTTACTTCTCTGACAATCACCATGTCCCGATTCTCTCCTGGCCACGAGCTAAACCAAGATTTAAAAAAAAAAAAAATCCACAAAAGAAGCCCCCCCAAACCAGTGTTTCCTACATACTTTAAAACTACCTTTGAAGGTTCTCCCTCCTTGTGCCAAAACTGGGAGCCACACAAGGCACCACGACCATCACTCACTTGGGCTTTGACATCCACCTCTAGCCCATGCTGAGTGGGCAAAATGAAGGAATGGAGTCGGGATGGCTCAGTTCAAGAGGATTGTAGATGGGGCAAGACCCACATGGGGCAACAAAACTGTGAGACAAAAAGCAGGCATCGAGGGGGAACAGTGAGATGGAAGGGCAACAGGTCAAGGGGACCATGGGACACATGCCAAGCACAGGAGCTCCTTCATCCAGCCCCCAACACATTGCTCCCTTAACCACATCAATGCAGAACTCAAAAGGCAGGTTTTTTCTCCTCTTTATAAGCAATTGATCTGTCTTCATTCCCCTCTCATCATCTGGGTTGTAGTGAGCGCAGGAGACCTGAGTCAGCAAAGGAAAGGTTTCTATGCAGGTACTTAACCTGGCTCCAAGAGTCTGAGGGGTAAAAGCTATTTGGATCCTTCCCAGCTCCACAGCCCTTCCAGCCACTGAAAATCTTGCCAGGAGTGGAAGATAAAAGCCTGATAAGCACAGGTTTTAAAACAAGACAGGGATTGGCTTTAAAGCTGTCTTTCAGTTTGGGTTTGTGTTTAAGCAGCACTAGGGTCACTTGTTACCACTGGGGATTTTTATCAGTTTAGTAACTCCAAAGCTGTTGTGTGAAGTACAAAGCTTTGTTTTCTCAAATCACTTGAGCTTTTCAGGGAAAAGCTGCTTGAAATGAAGAGGGGCCAGAAGAGGAACTGGGTTACGGGGGAAACACACCGACTTCCTTTCCAACTCAGAGTTGCGTCACAGACTGTTGCCGAGTGGCTTCCACACGACACTCCCAGTGCAGGGAGCTGGGTCCCAACTCTCCCTCACCCTGGCTCCACAGCAGGCAGCTACCACAGCACAGGCTGTGACAACTGCTTGTCATTCCACCACTGCTTGTGACCACCAGTCCTTCTCTACCACCAAGTGTGATCTAAACTCTCCTCCCTGGTGTCTGACAGACTTTACACTGCAGAGCAGCAAGACTTGCCCTCTTCCCTGAGAAACTGGAGGCAACAGTGCATTTTTGAGAAGTGCAGCAAGTGTAACAAGCAGTAAAAACACTTCTCTTGGGGCTCACTGAAGAAAACAAACATAACCAAGCCCTGCATCTCCAGAGCCTTTGAACCCACACCTCCTTACAGCAGGCTGAAAGGAGACTTCCCATCAGAAGCTGTGCCATACAGAAAAGCACACAAGACTGCTTGGAGGACAGAATCCCCTCATCGGGTATGTTTGCACACACCAATTAAATATCTCAAATAGCCTGGAGTTCAGACAGGATGACACTATTAGCCACCCAACCAAACAGCAAGGCTGTGCTCAGTGCTTGGAAGCACCTGCTTGTCACTGCAGCACCTCATCTGCACACAGGTGCCACGTGGCAATTTGCTCCAGGCTGGTGCCCAGGGCTCCAAGCCTCAGCATAACCAGCCAGGCAGGGGGAGGAGCCATTTCACTCTCCCATGCCAGCTCCACGAAGTTTTAGAGGCTTTGACTCACTGGAGGCACGAGCCAGGGCTATTCAGGGCTGTACAGCCACACCAGCAGTGCCCTACCCACACTGAGTTCACTCAACTGAGAAGCAAGTTTTAACGAAGCACCTGTTTCCTCTCAATTTCCTTTAATGCTCCCAACTTTAAGGAAGATGCAACAGGAAAGGTAAGAACATCCTCACCCAGCCCCATTAAACAAATCCTCTGCAAAGAAAGCAGGAGTTGGCTTACAATGTTTTAATCTAGGCTTTGAATCTGTCTCCCTTTCAGCCCCCTTTGGGTGAAGGCAGGTTGCATTAAAATTGTACCTCATGCAGAAATCCAGCTAGCCCAAGAGCCTTTCTTGGGAAAGGTTAAAAAAGGACATAAATTAGTTTCCCACAGAACTAAACCAGGTGTATTTAACCAGACAGGAACATCATAGATAACTAGGGCACACTCTCCTCCCTCCTCCAGTCTCTCACTCCTCCCAGCCTGCTGTCACATCTATCTCACCCCTACAGAACCCTACCTCCAACTCCACCCTGCAATACCAAGAGCCAAAACTGACACAAGATTGCAAAGATCCAAAAACCCTGACGGGGATCAACAGCTGCTGAGTGGGCCACGCCCTCCCCTTCAGGCACCTTAACTTCCTCTGCCATCCCTGCAGTATGAAAAGTTAATGATTGACAGTCCAAGGCAACATCCCTGTACAGGCACACTGTCAGCAGCCAGCCCAGGCCGCCAAGGCATTTGTGTTCCTTTATTCAATCCAAACTGCCACCAGGTCAGGCAGCTAGAAAGCGCAAGGAACCTGTTACTGTTGCATCTCAGAAAGAACCAGAGAAGCAACAGCCATTTGCTCCAGGTCTGTCAAACAGATGCAGATCCTAACAACACAGCAGAAATGGTCTGTAGCAAGTCTACAGCTGGGCTAGGCCATTCTCTCCAAGACATCAAGTACAGAAAAATCTCAAAACCCTGCAAATTGACAGAGTTCTAGTTAACACACTTAATACCTGTCAAAGGAGCTAGTACCACAGCCAGGCTGTGTTGGAAAACAGTCATTCACCCTCTCCCCACAATGGTCACGTTATTCCAAGTTGGAATGGACCCACAAGGATCATCTAGTCCAACTCCCAAGCAACTCCTCCCAGCACCTAAGCTCAGAGCATGCTGGTGTTAAAACTCCTGCTCCAGTCATCCTCCTACCTTGATCTTGGAGACATTCTACAACTCAGGACAGACAGTGGTACTTCTCAACTGATAAGGAAGATTGTGTAGCACATATTCCATTCAGAGATTGTTTTATTATTTATCTTTTCCAGAGAAGCCTGAGCAGTCATGAAAAAAAAGGTGGTCCACTCCATTATGACATTCTTGGACTTTGCCTTATTGACCTCAGCCTTCTCTTGCACTCCAGTGCAACAGGTAAACTGTGTGAAATCTGTGTAGAAACAGTCCAGTTGTAGCACACCAGCACCAGGCTGTTCTACTGACAGTACCAAATCCTTGGTGCAACCTCTACTGCAAGTCAGCTTAAGAAACACATCAGACCAAAAGACATCACCTAGAATGGGTTTAAATGAGTTTTATTTTAGACAACCTACATGATAGATGTTTTTTTTCTTTTTTTCAAAACAATGCCTCCACTCCAAATCAGGGTCAAAATAAGTGAATAAAGCTCAAGATGACATCAGTCCAGTTGTTAGACTTCCTGGTGTTGTGCCGATGAAGAAGAAACAGCAGCCAGCTATGAAGACAAGTGATCCAAAACCATACTGTTTGATTTGTTACTGAAATGAGAGTAGCAAGTGTTAGCTGGAGGTCATGACAGTCACAGTACATTTCTACAATCTATTTGTGTATTCCCTAATTCAATCTGGGCTGCCACAGTCAGGCAGGCAGAAAGCGCAAGGAAATTGTTTTTGCATCTTAGTGCAAACCACAGAGCCACACAAAACGTGCCCAGGGTCTATCAGAGGATGCTGATCATCTTCACAGTCGTGCAGAGCAACTGGCACCAAGCAACTGCTGAGCAAACTGGAAGGAATGTTCATTCATACCCTTTTTGCTTGACACACCAAGGTTCAGATTTCCTCTCAAGAGCACATCCTAAACAAGTACCAAAGCTTACAACGTGTGTGCTGTCTCAAAACCAAACACCCTGTCAATATTCTTTTACTCTTTCTCAAAGTACAAGGAGTTACACCTTTCGGATGTGTAATTTGGGTGTCTCTGTAGAGAAGATGCACATCTTGGGCTCCCAGGAGGTGCCTTCCAGATGACCACCTGTTCTAGTGCCAGGACAGGCATTTCTGTTCCATCAGGCTGCAGGGGGTGCCATGTCTGTTTTGGCCCATAAAAGTATTCCTTATCTGGCCTACTGCCCTAACTAAAAGCTGCCTCATCTTTACATGACTTCCATACCAGAAAGTCTGCAAGAGGCTTTACAGATAAATTTAGCTGGCTATAAACAGACTAAGGCCACGATGACTGGCAAAGCAATTGGTGATCCCACACTGCACTGAATTCCACAGCTCTCCAAATAAGCAAAAGGACACAAGTGTTGGAATCCACATACTGTTTTGTTGCAACAACTGTCACAGAATCACAGAATATTCTGAGCTGGAAGGACCCACAAGGATCATCGAGTCCAACTCTTAACACTGTCTCCCTGGCGGGAATTGAACCCGGGTCTCCCACACGCCAGGTGGGGACACTTACCACAGAGCAGTTAAAGCAGACCACAGGAGCTGTCTCCACAGTTGGAGATTTCAAGAGAATAAGGTTAAGTGCTCAATCAAGTATTGCTGTGTTCCAAAATTTAGGGTAATATTTAAACCGACAGTTCTTGCATAAAAAAATAAGGCCATTGGATTAAGTGACAAGATGGAACATGATCATGCAAGGTATTTCACAATTAACCCCACCAAAGGGATCCCAACTACAAGTCTTTCATTTTGGAGTAGTGTTAAAAACCATTCCAAATTACACACATCTCACCAGGGCAATTCCTTCTGCATTTCCCAGCCATTATGTCACCATGAATCACTGCAGTGACACTATTTTAGTCAAAGTGAATAGCATTCAAGGGCAGCTTCAGGCACTCTGCATAATCTGAACCACCAATTAGGCTGTACTTTACACAAACTTAGGTGTTTTTAAACTGGCACCTCACACAGGGATATGAGAGAACAAGTGCTGCACTGAAGGAGCTCACATTCACATTAGGCACATTCACCCAGTTCAGGTCAGTACTTACACATTTCTCGATTTCTAAGCCGTCCTTAAAGAAAATCATATACGGGGTTACACCATCCTCACGGAAATCCAGGAGAGCCACCATACCATCAGGGTTCATGTTCTCTCCTACAAAGAACTTTAGAGCAGTGTGTTACTGAGACATTTAATCAGCTATTACCAGGAGAAACTGCTTTCTTATACAAGAACAGTACAAAGTCATCAAGTTCAGTTTAGAAGTCCTCCTGACCAGCTGCAGGGATTTTGCTCTCCACAGCCTGTCTACTTTAGTACCCACAGCAGTGGACACACTGGAGGGAAGGGATGCCATCCAGAGGAACCCTGACGGGCTTAAGAGGCGAGCCCATGGAAACCTTGAAGTTCAACAAGGCCAAGTGCAGAGTCCTGCACTCAGGTCAAGGCAATCCCGAGCACAAACACAAGCTGGGCAGAGAATGGACTGACAGCAGCCCTGAGAAAGATGTTGGGTACCGGTTGACAAAGCTCAACATGATCCAGCAACATGCACTTGCAACCCAGAAAGCAAACTGTATCCTGGGCTGCATCGAAAGGAGCATGGCCAGCAGGTTGAGGGAGCTGATTCTGTTGCTGTCCTGGTGAGGCCTCACCCGAGTACTGCACCCAGCTCTGCAGCTGGGACCCCAGTGGAAGAAGGGCTCCCAGTCTAGGAGAGCCACACAGACAACAGGGCTGCAGCACCTCCCCTATGAAGACAGGCTGAGAAATTTGGGACTGCTTAGTCTGGAGAAAAGGTAGCTTGGGGAGACCTTATAGCAGCCTTCCAGTACCTAAAGGGAGCTACGAGAGCTGGAAAAGGAATTTTTAGAAGGGCACATCGCAATAGGACAAGAGGAAATGGCTTCAAACTGAAAGAAAGCAGGTTGACACTATTTACTAGAAAGAAATTTTTTACTATGAGGGTGATGAGACACTGGTCCAGGTTGTCCAGAGAAGCTGTGGATGCCTCATTCCTGGAAGCATTCCATGCCAGGTTGGATGGGGCACTGAACAAACTGGTCTGGATCTAGTGGAAGGTGTCCCTGCCTATGGCAGGGGGGTTGGAATGAGATGCTCCTTTCCAACCTTAGCTGTTCTGTGATTCTACAATCCTACCACACTTATGAGCAGTGTAAAACACAGAAAGGGCCAAAGTGATTTACTATTCAAGTCTTAAATTTCACAGTCCCCAAATCACAACAACAACAAATGCAGTGAAGTACAAGCACCACAAGCTGAAATGAGATCCCCAGACACACAACAGCCTTTTGCTGTTTCTCCTCCATGACTCTCGGGGGCCCTAATACTCTCAGAGATGGGCAAGTTAGACATCTTCACAACAGGACCACTCAAAATTCTCAACAAGCCAGTTCAGCAGGTGAACCAGCTTGTATCACTGCAATACTGCTGCAAGGAGATGCAAGTTACCTGGTAGTTTTTGAAGTTGGCAAGGATGTGTTTGATTTGTTCTGCAGCCCCTGTCATGAAAGGCTTTACTCTCTCTGGCTTGTGTTCCTCAAGTCTGGCTTTGATTCTGGAGGGGAAAAGAAAAAGGCTCTGAAGACACATTCTAGCTTAATAACTTCACTCTGTGGCATCACATACAAGAAACAGTTACTGCCTGTCAAACTTTGATTTTGCTACCTTTCTCCCCACTGCCTCTCAAAGCCTCCAGTTTTTGACTCAATTTTGCTACAGAAATAGCAAAACAGTGCTTCCCACTCTTACCCAAGTAATTTTATCTCTAGGCTAGTGGCAGACAAAAATCAGCAAGTCATTTCCATAGCACCAAGAGTGCTATCCATCAGTGTCACAGCGTTTTCACCTTTAGTACTAACCCCCTGAATAACGAGCAACAGGAGCTGCACCTTAAATTAGCTAAAAGTCCCGTGACACACACATTTTAAAAATATTTGCCAACTTAGAAAAACTTCAGGAAGCTTTTCTTTACCACCTCCCTCTCCTTCACATGAGTGCTTGGCATAGAGAAATACAGAAGAAAACAGCAAGGTTACAAACAAGATCTAAAGCGCTTGATCAGACACTCCACCTCAGTCAAGATAAACAGATATTCCAGCATCAATTCTCCAGAGCTCCCAGTTTTGCCAAGTACTCAGACATTACTCAAGTTCACAGCCAGTTTCACGCCTGTATCAGAACTAGCACCTACTAGGAATACGTCCAATAATGTTTTTAAAATCAAGCCATGTAAAACTGCTGCAATCCTATTCAAATGAAAAGCCTATGAACACTTACGCTTTCATGTAATCCTTGATATACTTCTTGTAGGACTCTTTTGTGAAGCTGGTCTCCTGAAGATGGTGGTTAATTACTATATCAACACCAGTTATGACCGTGGCTTCTGTTCCATCTCCCTCTGGACCTTCAGCAGAGGCATTGCCACCAATTAGAGAGTCATCAATTTGACCCTCTGTCCTGGTGACCATCTAGATTTAGAGACATCAAAAAACTTAACGGCTCTGCAAAAAACCTCTGCTCTTACACACCTATGACCTGACAGCAGGGCACAACTCCAGAGCCACAGGTCAGTGCAAGGACCCCGACTGCAGCCTGCGCATTGATTTCCCAGTGACAGAAGGGGGAACGGGATCAAATTGAAAGACAGTAGGTTTAGATTAGGTATCAGGATGAAAAGCTTTACTGTGAGAGCTGGGGGCTCTGACACAGGTTGCCCGGAGAAGTTGTGGCTGCCCCATCCCTACATGTGTTTAAGGCCCGGTTAGATGCGGCTTTGAGCAACCCGGACTAGTGGGAGGTGTCCCTGCCCATGGCAGCAGGGTTGGAACGAAACAGCCTTTAGGGTCCCTTGCAGCCCAAGCCCCTCAATGACTCTGTGACTCCCACGCTGGGTGTCTCTCCTGGTGCCAGCCTCAGGCCCCATTACACTCCAGCCCGGCTGACCCGGGCCCTCGGGCACCACCCGGCCCTGCCCCTGCACAGCCCCTGGTGGCTCTGCCCTCCCTCGGGTCTCTCGCAGGGCCGCCACCGCCATCCCCCGCCGGCCCCGAGTGCCCCCGGGGACTCACCTTCCCCTCCACCTCCAGGCACAGGCCGTCCGCCACCTCCCGGATCTTGTAGATGTCCGAGAACATCTCGTCCTCTGCGGGGACACAAACACACACACACACACGGCCGCGTCAGCCNCGGCCCGGCCCCGCGTTGCTGCGGTACCGCCCGGCACCGATCCGCCTCTTGGGCGGCGTCTTGCGGTGCTGGAGCGGGTGAGGACCCGGCGTCTGGCAGGGGTGTGCCAAGGAGGGCTGGGAGCACTGTGAGACTTCATCGCAAAAAAATCACAGAACCACAGAATATGCTGAGTTGGAAGGGACCCGTCAGGATTATCAGGTCCAGCTCCTGGCCCTGCACAGGGGATCACACCGGGTGTCCCAGAGCGTTGTCCAAGTGCTTCTTGAACTCTGCCAGGCTTGGTGCTGTGACCACTGCCCTGGGGAGCCTTTTCCAGTGTCCAGCCACCCTCTGGGGGAAGAACCTTTTGCTAAAATCCAACCTAAACCTTCCCTGACACAACTTCAGGCCATTCCCTCAGGTCCGGTCACTGGTCGCCACAGAGAAGAGATCAGTGAGTGCTCCTTCCTCTTCATAAGTAATTACTGCAATGAGGTCTCCCGTCGGCCTCTTCCAGTCTGAACAGACCAAGCGACCTCAGCCACTCCTCACACAGCTGCCCCTCAAGGTCCTTCACCATCTTTGTTGTCCTTCTTTGGACATTCTCTAATAGGTTAATATCTTTGTTATACTGTATTGCTGTGCTCAAAACTGGCACAGTATTCAAGGGGAGGCCACACCAGTGCAGAGATAATTGCCTCCCTTGACTGGCTGATGATGCTTTGCCTGATGCCCCCCAGGACATGGTTGGCACTCCTGGCTGACAGGGAGTTGACTGTTGACTGTTGACACAGGTTGATTCATATTCAACTTGCAAAACAGGGAGGAGAATTTCATCTTTCCCAAGTCAGAGTGAGTCAGGGTTGTCAGGGACCTCCAGAGAACAACCAGTCCTGCCTCATGCCAGAGCAGAGCTGGTGCCTTTCTCTCATTGCCTATGGTTGCATTTCATGGGTTTCAACACCAATTTTCCTCTTTCTAGTCTGTTAAGCTCTCAGTAACACTTTTCTTTTTGTCTAACTTCTTGTGAGGTTTCTGGGATGTGTCATCCCTGGCCCATTTCTTGTTACAGAGTCACCGACCTGGACCGATCACATTTTCACTTTGTTTTTGCCAGTTGGTGCAAGATGGAAACAGCTTTGGAGCTGACCATCTCCAGCCGCTGTCTCCCCGCCGTGATCTCCATCATCTGATCTGCACTGACCACTGCAATGTGAGTCCTGCTCACACACTGCCAGGGAGCTCTGGACACCTTGTAAGGGCTGTGAGACACAGACATCCATTCACTGGACTGGGTGCTGCACCTTCCCAAAATAAGGGATGTTTTTCAAATGGGCAAATAATTAAGAAGCCCTTAGACTCTTCCTCTTGTTACTCCCTCAGGTAAGCCAAGCTGGTTATGTTCAGAGACACTTTTGCACTTGTGAAAAGCCTGGTTGGGGCAGGTATGTTTTTCTTATTTTTCTGAGGATAAGTGAGATTCAGCCCAGCAGTCAGGGTCAAGATAAAAGGTAGAAGGACAGTAATGCCTAAACCCTTTTTTCCCCCTTTGGACATACTTTTCTGCAACAGCCTGTCACAGCTGAAATAAATCTAGACCTCACTTGAACCCTGATTCTTAGGGGACATTGATAAAATATCTTCAAAAGACATCATGCGACTTAAAGCGCTTACTGCTGCTAATGATCCTGGACTTGACAGAAACACCAGGGCACAGGATACAATTCCCTGTCTCTCACTCTCCTCAGGCAGTAAATTACTCATTGCTTTCTTTGTGTGTGCCAGGGGAGCTCCTGTTTTATCTCCTCCCCTCTCTTCCTTCCTTTGCTCCAGATATCAGTGCCCTTTTTTTTTTTACCAGATGGTCTAGCTGGTTACATAATCTAATTAAATTTATAAATTGTTCTCTGATGCTTTTCACCTTCAAGACTACTGCTGGTATTTCAGGCCTGAAATCTTAGGTTTTCTCCCCAAAATCTTCCTTTTTTTTTCCCTCAGTGGCATCTGGCCTGATAAAAGATAACCCCTCTTAAGAAACCCCACAGTAGAAAAAGAGCAACTTACATCTTTAACAGTAGGTTGAGTGACAGGGGAACATTTGGCTTCTTCTACGTAGTGTAATACGCTGCTAAAAACATCCAGTTAGTAGGTGTGCTGCAAGTTGGTTTTATTTTGGAGAGACTGTTCTAGAAATATGAATATTTCTGCAGCAGTGTGGAAACCTCTGGCACATTCATTGGTTCACTCAATTTACTGAAGTCGGGGTAGGAACCCTTTAACACAGTGTGAAGGTAGATGGACCTTCAGGTTGCTTTGCCTGTATGTCTACATTAAGAATTGCAGTTGTGAAATGTGAGATATTATTTAAAAATGCATCTGTTAAACAGGTCAAGGCTCCTGTGTGCACACCAATTTGATGTGGTTAAGTTAAGCTAAATCAGTAGCAAAGTGAAGAAGCTTTAAATGAGACTTAGGAGGGTTGACAAGGTTTTGCATAATTTTGACTTGGGTTGCTTTTAAAACTGATTTAAACTCAGACAACTCTGAATAAACCCCTGAACTAAGTTAGCAATAACAGTAATCCTTGGAATTTTGTGGGGGTCCAGGACCGGAAGAGTCTTGCAATAGCTGAAATCTGCAAAGAAGTGGTTCTACATATGCAAAGAAGCCATGCCCATTGCCCTGCCCCCCTCAGTCCTGGAGTGACTGGGGGTGTTCCTGGCACCTTCCCGCACTGTGTGATGGGACAGGGGAGAGAAGGGAGTCTTCTCTGCTCCTCACCAGCATGGCAGGCAGCAATGGAGGAGCGGAGGGGAGTGTTGCTGCCGCGCCGCGGGGAGGCTCCTATCCACCTGTGCCCTCTCATGGCACAGTGGGCAGGGACGGGGGAGTGGAGGGAAACCCACAGCTCAGGCTACCTGTGGTGGAGGGGAGGGGAACCTGCAGAGCCTGCCCAAGCTGTGGGTTTACCCCCGTGCGGGCTTACGGCAGTGGCTGGCCCTGGCTTGCAGAGACAGGCCACTGCTGCCTGCCAGCGTGGGCCAGCCCTGCCCCCCAGTGCCACAGAGGCACTTACTGAGCATGCACAGCTGTCCTGTGCTCACGTGACATGGAAAAACCCTGCAAAGAATCGAGAGAATTCTATGACATCTTCGCAGGAAGAAAAAACACGACATTTTGAAGCTGTGAAATTTGAGCCGTGAAGAACTGAGGGATTACTGTACAGTAAGCCCTCTCCACACCTCCCAGATAGCGGCTTCACCTCTACGCAGAGTGATTTTTTAACAATTAAGGAGGCCTGATTCGTGACTGCGCCTGCATGAACTGGCAGTCATGAATATTCAAATTAGACAGTCATGAATATTCAAATCAACCTCCACGCAGTGCTGCACAGACCATGGGCATGCTGCTCTGCCCACACCATGACCACCCTGCTCTGCTTGGAGGGAACCGGCTGCGCCAGGTCCCCCTGGCACCGCGCCCACCCCACTCCACTCCAAGCCAGGAGGCTTTGTGCAGTTATGAAAGATTTACACACTCTCAGGTTAGACGTGGTGTCTGAGACTTTCTCAGGGTAGATGTCTACCCTGAGCCTGGAGACACCAGGTCTACCCACCCAGAGAGACAACAGGGCAGCAGCGCACCAGTGTCCCCAGCCAAGTGGAAGAGGGTTTTTTCCCGGCATGGGGTGGCCGTGGGCGTGGGGAAGTGCTGACACAAACACCGATACACAGCAGGGCAGTGATGAAACAGTGCCCGAGCGCTGGCGGGCCATGTGAGGGTGTGGGGGAAATTTGCATATTAATGAGCTGCCATTCTATGCGGACAGAGGGCTTCGCAGATGGGCAACAAGACCCGCAGTACCGTGGTATTCGAGGGCCAATGGTATTTTAATTGGTGTAGGCTTCGCAAGAAATATGTCACCAAGGTACCAGTGCTGAAAATTTCCTGTGATAGATAACTATGTCATGTGCTGATACTTTGTGATGAATTAGATTTGAACGTGCATTTTATTTATTTATTTATTTGCAGTAAACCCTTGCCTGTTTGCGATCCACAGCTCCACAGTTTCAATTAATCATGGTTTATTTTTCAGCAAAAAGAAGGTCCGCACACATACGCAGATAGCGCCGCAAACTCAGTCGGCTCATGAATATTTAATGAGCTTATCAATATGTAAATTGGCCACACCTGGAAGCCACTGCAGGCGGTGAGCGGAGGGAGAGCACAAGGGAGCCGCAAACTGCACAGCCTGCCTGCGGACTGGCCCCTGCCCAGCCCACCTGGCCCATGCACAGACACCCCCCACCCAGCCCTCCTGCAGACCAGCGGGGATGGTCCCCGCCCCCAGCACTGTCTGAGTGCCATGTATTTCCACCATTTAAGGGGAAGGGGGATCACTGGCATCACTGTGGAGCTGGGATGGGCAACACTTCTGGGCACAGGGGGAGTGGCAGAGGCCACCAGGTTTTAACCACCTCGAGCTTAAATGTGCGGGATGCGGCACCCCCCTGGAAAGACTGCTTCCCAGGGAGCGTGGCAGGAACTGGGGCTGTTTCAGTGGGTGAGCACTACTCCTGGGAGGAGGAGGGGCTGGTGCCGGGGAGAGCTCCACCCTGGAGGCAGCAGGGGCCAGCAGTGCCCCCCTTGGCGGACTGCACCAGAGCCACAGTTGGCGAGGAGCAGGTGGGCAGCACTGGCCATCTCATCCTCACATCCAAGCACCCCACTCACTTGCCGCTGCTGCCCATGGCCCAGTGAAGGAAAAGAAAAAGGAAGCGCTCCTCCTGCCCATGCAGCGGGAATAGAAGAGCAGAAGTGCCAGGTGGCGGTGCAGCAGATACGGCACAGCCGCCGCCAGCACCATGGGGCGGTCGGGCAGTCGCTGGGGGGTGAGGGGATATGTGTCTCTTATGTGTGCTTTACACATTGTGTTTTCCATGGCAGTGGAGCCGCAGGGAAGACCTGTGGCATGGGGTTAAAACCCTGCTATCCTCCGGGACACAGTGTCACAGTCTGCTTACGTCAGAGCCCGCACATCCCAAGGAGCTGGGGCTGCCTAGCGATAACATAACCCCAGCTCTCGGCTGTATCGGGGGCTCTGCTTGGCATCCCTGTCAGCTGGGCTGGGGAAGGGGAGAGTGCAAGGGCATCAGACAGAGCGTGGCCGAGGCTGCCCTGCTGCAGGGTCCCCGTGCCGGGAGAGGCAACCCAGCTGCCCATGCAGGCTGGGTGGCACCACTGCACAGCGAGGGATGGAGCGGGGACAGCTAATTCCGTTGCATTGCTGGAAAAAAACCCAACCAAACAAAACAACTCCCCAGAATTCCCTCCGTCCCACCTTCCACCTTTTTAGGTGCCTACTGACATCCAAAATTATGTGACAGGGTTTCCTTATGATGTACCTCATTTTTGGTGATGTGTTAATTCCCAAAGACTGATGGAAATCCTGTGGGTTTATAGATGAGTCTTTTCATAGCATTTGAGGAGTATTTTCTAGGCAGGTATCTGCAGAATCTCACAAGAAGCCTTTCTCATGGAAGCCATACCTTAGCTAGTTGTGAATTATTGCAGTGTTACTTCCATCAAAATACAGTCGGCCCTCTTGCACTTCGTGCCCCCCATATTGCAGCTTCACGTCTTAGCGGCATGATTTTTTTGCAATTAAGGAGGCCCCTTTTCGCAACTGCGACCTGGCATGCATGAATATTCAATTAGGCAGTCATGAATATGCAAATCAACCTGCACAACTGCTGCAGCAGCCCCGCCGCTTTCTCACGGCGCTGAGGCAGCGGCAGCAGCAGCAGCACCGCCACTTTCCCTGTCCCCGGGACGGCAGTGGCGGCACCACCGCTTTCCCCAGCCCCAGAATGGTGGCACCGCCACATTCCCCTGCCGCTCCTCCCCCATTCCCTCCATGGTACAGTGGCAGCAGGGCCGCTCCTCCCCTGCTCAGCCCCCGCCTTCCCCCCCCACCCCAGCGCAGCGGCTTTCTTGAGTGACCCTCCTAGACATACTCGTCTACCCCAAGTATGGANAGGGATGGAGCGGGGACAGCTAATTCCGTTGCATTGCTGGAAAAAAACCCAACCAAACAAAACAACTCCCCAGAATTCCCTCCGTCCCACCTTCCACCTTTTTAGGTGCCTACTGACATCCAAAATTATGTGACAGGGTTTCCTTATGATGTACCTCATTTTTGGTGATGTGTTAATTCCCAAAGACTGATGGAAATCCTGTGGGTTTATAGATGAGTCTTTTCATAGCATTTGAGGAGTATTTTCTAGGCAGGTATCTGCAGAATCTCACAAGAAGCCTTTCTCATGGAAGCCATACCTTAGCTAGTTGTGAATTATTGCAGTGTTACTTCCATCAAAATACAGTCGGCCCTCTTGCACTTCGTGCCCCCCATATTGCAGCTTCACGTCTTAGCGGCATGATTTTTTTGCAATTAAGGAGGCCCCTTTTCGCAACTGCGACCTGGCATGCATGAATATTCAATTAGGCAGTCATGAATATGCAAATCAACCTGCACAACTGCTGCAGCAGCCCCGCCGCTTTCTCACGGCGCTGAGGCAGCGGCAGCAGCAGCAGCACCGCCACTTTCCCTGTCCCCGGGACGGCAGTGGCGGCACCACCGCTTTCCCCAGCCCCAGAATGGTGGCACCGCCACATTCCCCTGCCGCTCCTCCCCCATTCCCTCCATGGTACAGTGGCAGCAGGGCCGCTCCTCCCCTGCTCAGCCCCCGCCTTCCCCCCCCACCCCAGCGCAGCGGCTTTCTTGAGTGACCCTCCTAGACATACTCGTCTACCCCAAGTATGGAGAGACCAGATCTACTCGCCTTGAGAGACACTGGGACAGTGGCACGGGCAGCTCCCCGCACCCATGACCCTGGCTGAGCTGAAAAGGGTTTTATCCCAGCATGGGGTGGCTGTGGGCGCTGGGAAGGGCCAACACAAACACTGATACACAGCAACACAGTGCCGAAACAGCACCGAAGGGCCACATGAGTGTGGGGGGCAAATTTGCATATTAATGAGCTGCCATTCAACGCGGAAGTAGGGCTTCGCGGCACCTGATTAAGATTGTGGGTCCATGATATAGGAGACCTGACTATATTAGCATCTGAATATGACTGTGCTCAAGTAATTGTGTCTTGGATTAAAATGACAGCTAATGCTATGTCATTCTTTCCATTAGTAAACAGTAAATTTTCAGCCCACTGTGGCAACTCCCTCTGAGCTTAAGAAAAGACAGGAGATCATGCCTGCAGCTAAGTCTCCTGCAAAGTGCAATCAATAGAAATACACAAAAAGTGAGGCCAGAGGAAGAGAGGTGATACTGCGCTATGACATAGGGATGGCACCAATGTGTTCTTCTAACCTTTGTAAAAGGCTCTGAAAATCATGTAGTAGTGGTGATATTTTGCATCATTTGCTGGGTGTGGGGGAGAGGGTCCTAAGACTGTAAACACATATGTTAGTAGAGAGAAACTGGAAAACTGAAGACTGATCAAACACTACAGAGAGTCTGTCAGGGCAATCTGTGCCCTGTGTCCCACTTCCCCAGTGCATGTCCTGGCATAAGGAGAGGGGCCACATGATAAAGATACTCCTGAAAAAGGCATCACTTTTTAGAGTACAAGAAAGATTTTTGGTTCAGCAACAACCCCTCTTGCACTCAGAAAAAAAAGCAGATATTCTTACCGTGGCATTTTCAGTATTTACGATTCCTCCTGTTGCAGCTGGGTCCCTGAAAATCCTTGGCATCTTCCTTGACTGTACACCCACAGCTCTATTTCTCTCGATGGAAGCTGCATTTCTTCGAACAGACACAGAGGTCACTGCTCAGCCACAAACCTCTTGCATCTGTGACATTGCATGTGCCAGGTCAGCTCACCTAAACCCTGCCCTGGGGATCTGTGAGGCTGTCAGCCAGCACAGCAACTACTTTTGTTTTCAGGAAAACCAGGACTGCAAGTGCTAAGATAATAACATGGAAGCAAGTGCTGGCCACGTACTGTTTTAGACTTAGTAACCTTATAAACATCCACGTGACTCAAAGAGCTATGGTAAAAACGTCTGTGCCTGCTCCTTGGATCTGCTACCAATCAGTGTCTCACTAATGTGCTGAATGATGGAATAGAGGGCGCATTCATTAAAGTTGCAGATAGCATTGGCCTGGGAAGGACCTCGACTGTACTGGAGATTAAGATTAGAATTAAAATTGATCTTGACACACTGGACAAATGGACAGAATTGTTAGAAGGCACTTGGACCAGGCAAGCAGGTCAATGAGCAGTCAAACAGATTTACTAAGGAAAAATCTATCGAAACTTTTTAAACACACAGATGCAACACAACGTTCAACCAAGCTCTGAGCCTCACACTACTAGGAGCTGAGGGAGTGCATGGTGGAAGGACTGCAGAGATAGGTCACCACTAGATCCCTTCGTTAAGTGAGCTCAAGCTGACTTCTCATGGAGCAGCCGGACCTGCTATATAAGGGAAGCTGGGAGTGCGGGTGGTGGTGAGGCAGGCAGGGGAAGTGTCCTCCCCAGCAGGGTCTCAACCCCACAGTGCCCCAGCCAGGCCAGCAGTGTGGGACCAAGATCTGAAGTGAAGGCAGAGCTGAGATGAGCAAGACATGGTGCCTGACACAGCATGGCTTCAGCATGGCACAGGCAGGGAGCGAGCGACACACCTGAGCACAAACACAGCGGCTGAGCTGTAGGAGAAGAGGGTCCCAGTGAAGCAGTTGATGGCTCCATCCCACTCCACAGCTGGTTTAACTACAACATGAGCCAAGGTTACAACTTCCATCTACAGGCACCACTCCAAAGTTAACCAGCTTTTTTTTCTAAGGCCACGGTCTCTGCCTGGTTTTCCACCCTGAAGACATCGAGCTGAACTGTATCCTCAGTTAACTTAGCGATCCCCATCCAGAAGACTCAGAGAAGACTTCCTCCCTCTAGGCCTCAGTGTTTTCACACCAGATGTAAGACTTCTGAGTGCCTGTGACATATGGAGACACCCCACTAGATGGCAGGACAGGAGCCAGATGGCAACCAGGGCTCTGCTCAGCTTGGTAGGAGGCCAGAGCTTTTTCCACTGCTGAGGGTGTCGTTCACGTCACCTGAAATGCCCCAGGACCAGCACAATTAAAATTCGATCTTGCACCTGTAACTGATACAGCCCCTCTGGGCTCCTGGCCAGGGGATTCTCCACACTGATACCATTCTCTCCAGATAATTAGCATCCACATGTGATGAGCTGGGGTGTGTTGAGTTTTTAACTATTAGAGGGGCTATTCCTGCTGTGCTAAACTCTGTTGCCATTTTTCAAAGTGGCATTTGTTTCAGAAGTTTTCTAAAACCTGAAATTGAGTTCAGCCACTTTGATCCATTGCTGTGTGCTTTTTAGGTCATTGTCATATGAAGTGAGCTTTTGGTCTTGTCACTGGAGCACACAGAATGTTAATGCTGTTATCCCTAAAATTCTTGGGTACTAAATAAGGAATACAGTTATATTTAGAAAGCAAACTTTGCTGTAAATGCTCCAGGAGAATGGCAGAATTTAATACCCATTACATAAGGAAATGGGTAGACGAAGATTTTGCTTTCCCAGTTGTGCAAAACACCACTCTAAAATATTGTAGGGGAAAGCAGGCAACAGAACTAAGAGATAGCATTTTGGAAAACAGGTTTTCAAATGGCAATCCAGTACCTTGAGGTCATAACACTTGTCAGCTTCAAATAAAAAACTGCTGTCATTTTCAAAGATCCCAAGTCAGAATTGTTATTTACTATTTTGTGATAGGGATTTTGTGTCTGCTATGTTACTCCCTTTTGTAATAAGCAAAAAAGGGACCAGAGCAACAAATGATATGATGGAGTGTTGAGGTATCTTAACACTTTTGAATTTCTCTGGTTTCTGTTGTAGGAAGGTACAGCAGTATTGTAAGAGCCACTATGAAATGGGGAATTTTAACTGAAGGACGGTAGAAGAAGCTGTTTGCAGATTGTCTCCACAAACGTGCTTTGGGGAAATAGGGGCTAATCTGTTTATCTCTCTGTGAGATGGGTGATAATCTGAGGCACTTCAAGATAAGGGTAGAAAAGGACCTTGAGAGTTCACTAACCAGTCTTCGTTCATCAGGGGGATTGGTTAGACATGCACTTCTCTGGGGACATGTTTGCCTACCTTGTTTTTCAGATTTCCCGATGTTGGAGATTTCCACCCTCCTCTGCAGAACAAACACTTACTGAAAAGGGGCCTGGGTCTTCCCAGTAGTTCAGTTGGTTAGAGCATGGTGCTCCAAGGTCATGGGATTGATCCCTGTATGGGCCATTCACTCGATCCTTTTGTGTCCCTTTCAACTCAGAATATTCTGTGATCTATGATTCCCCTGCAAGTGTTGTAAATATAGGATGGATCATAACTTGCACTAATGTAGATTTAGAGGTCTGTCTGATGCTCAGATCCTTATGAAGCTCAGTGTGTCTCATTCTGCATGGACACTTGGCTACACAGTTTCCATATTTACTAAAAAAACCCCCAAAATGAAACAACTATTTATATGATTTGTCACTATTTTCACACAGGATGAGTCAGGGTGTTCCTCACTATTTGGTTCCTTCACTGTGCCCATGGGCACATGGAAATCTATTTGCACAACCATGATACTGTAGGGAGAGAGGAAAAATGGAAGCACCAGCCTATATCTTGTATTTCTAAAGCAGCTTCACATGTAAAAGCACTTTAGCTAATGAATACAATTCAGGGCAGTGATATTCCAAATGTCAAATGCCACATGCATGCTTGGCCTCTCAGTGTCAGAAAGGTATGATAAAGGCAGGACCGGCACGAAGAGGAGAGCCCAAGAGAAAAATATTAATCTGGAATAGGACACACCAACTTTAAAAATGCAACATCTGGTGTGATAGGTGTGATGGCAGTCTTTGAAATCAACAGCAGTACTGAGAAAGTTTGATCCATTATTCACTGCCTCTCAGCGTACATGAACTATGGGAACATCAATAAAATGATAAGGTGATGAGTTCAGAAAAGTAAAAAAAAGGCTCCTTTTAAGACCCTGTGCACAGTTATACTGTAGAACTTATTGCTGAAGACTGCTGTAGATGCCAACATTTTAAATTATTGCAAAAGCTATTGGAAAAAATTGCAGAAAGGGCATTTGAGTACTTCTGGCAAAGGACTGCTGGAGGTCAGGAAATTTAATACTGAGATGTTACCTTCCTTTGTGTAGATTTGTAGGTTTTGTAGGAAGGAGTTTGGAAAAGATCTCCTTTATCCTTGAGTCCCCTTCATTAACTTGTCAATCATGAGCAGTCTCAGGGAAGACATTTCTGGAAAGGTTGAGGAAGCAAGGAAGTCATAAGGAGGCTAGAGAATCATCTCTGGCTGTTTCTGTGGCCTGAAATAACCCTTGGCAAACTGTGGGATCACACTGAGGTGACGGAGGACTGCTGCCTATTCTGCCTCACCTGCTCTCAGCTATGCCAAGTCCATTAGCTGCTGCCCTGAGGATTTCTCCTGGTCTAATTTTGCTGTCTGATAGTTCTGACCTGGTTTTGACATTTGAAAGAGCAAGTGAAACCCTCCTCACAAGTATCAGGTCTTTTAGCAGTCATCAGCTTCCTTACTGTTTAATGACTATGCTCAAATGCCCAGCCAAGGTGGTGTTGGATATCCCTGAGTAAGCAAAGGATTACAGAGGTGCTGTAAGGTCAGACTGCTTTGTTTCAGCCGTGCCAAGAAATCACATCCACCCTCCACAGCCCTTTGGGTAGCCACAGGCCCCCTCCATGTGTCTTATTTTTGGATGGTTCTGCAATAGGGTCTAGTCCTGTGCTCCTCCATCTGTGGCTCTTCGGGCATTAAATCACAGCAAATTCCCATCTGCCATCAACCCTCAAACATTTACATGTGTACAAGCAAGCAAAATGCATCAAGGGGTGGAAAAAGACATTCACGCACATCCAAAGTTCAGCATACATATTTTTATGTTGAATATAAAAACCAGAGGGGCCATGATGCACATAGTAGCTGTTAGGTTTGGTTTTGTTGTTTTTCCTAAAAGGTCACGCTGTCCTTCAATTTTCAGAAGCTCAGCAGCATGGGTGGAAGCACAGTATGCACCTGTGAGGCAACAGAGAAATTCCTGTGTCAAAACTGGTGTTTATAGCTGCTCTTCTCTGTGATGGCAGTCAGTGCATAACCCTCCTGTCTCAGATTGCATGAAAGGAGGCTAGTAATGTTTATCCATCTACTGTGAATCTTGATAGAACAAATCATTACTACTCTATGGGATAGGAAAGCAGAAAGAAATCCCACTGAAATAATTAATACATACATACAGGAGCAAGTGAACATGGAGAACAGAAGGAGGCGTGGGGGTGTGTTCTCCACTGAGAACAGCATGAATACGGAAACCATGTAACAGATGCACTATGCTGAACATCAAATGTATGTAAATTTTTCTGCTCGTCTTTTTGATGCATTTCCTCACTATTCACAAACGGGTTTGTGCTGAACATTGAAAAGAGAAGCTGAGAAGCTGCTTTTGGGTACAGTGGGTGTTGCAGGCACACGGTGACAGCCTGCATGGTATGGTGTGCTGCTGCTACCCAGAGCTGTGGTTGGGCCCCAGTATAGCAGCACAGAAATCAGCTTCTGCTTTCAAACTCCTCTGAGGCAAGGCAAAGGAGCAAGCTCCAGTATGGCATCAAAGAGCAGTGCCATGGAAATGGGAACAGTTTTTCTTTATTAATCTTGAGTTTATTATCTGCTTTGGATTTCTGCGGGTGGCCAGTGCTATTTAAAGACATGGCTTTCATCTAAAGTCCACACTCACATACTTCATTTAAGGAACACAGAGAGAAAAACAGCAATTACAGTAGTTCATTGAACAGTTCTGCTGCTGCTGCTGAACACAAAAGGCACTATTTCAGTTTCTGCATGCAGTCCTGACTTCCAAGCGAGCTGTTTCCCTGAGGGTCAGCTTTGCCAGAGGAGAGGCAGACAGAGGCTCTTTACTTGCAATTCTTCTTTTTTATTTTTTCTTTTTTTAGGATTTCACATGAAAAGTGCAAACACAAAGGCTGGATCATCTGGTTGTTGTAGCCCAATGAAAATTAAGGGCCAGGAAAATTACAGTATCACAGTATTGGCAGGGTTGGAAGAGACCTTGGAGATCATCAAGTCCGACCTAGAACCCAACAGCAACACATCTCTAAACCCACTAAGTGCCTCATCCAGCCTCCTCTTAAACACCTCCAGGGACGATGACTCCACCACCTCCCTGGGCAGACCATTCCAATGGCGGATCACCCTTTCAGTGAAGGATTCTTTTTCATAGTATCATTGACTTCTGATTATATTCTCCATTCCCAAAACCAATCATGACAATTGGTATACATATGTATTGATCAAATGTGTTTGTTCATTCATAGCTTCTCTTCTGATGTAATGCAGTTTCAGAATCACAGAATATTCTGAGTTGGAAGGGACACAGCTTATATTATGTATTTCCATAGGTAGGGAAACAAAGCTACAGAGATTATGGATATTCGAGATGGATAGTGAGAACTTGAGGTTTTCCCAAGATAATAATATCAATGGTGCTGATGCAGCAGTTTGGTGTTCAGAGAGCTGTAAGTTTTGTTTTCACAATGTGGCATTTGGCCCAATTTACAAAATATTAACCTTGAAAGAGAAGCATGAAAAGGGCTGGGTTTTGGACTGACAGTAGGGAAGTCCCATGTCCCAGCCCTGCTGGAGCTGTGCTGCCTTCTACGGCATTCAGTGCTAAGCCTGTAAATCTGTATTTAGGAATCAAAGTAGGTAATTTTCTGATTCTCGGTAGAGGTAAGAGCTTCCTGCGATGTTCAAGTCTTGTTCTTGGCACTCAATTTGGGTTTCCATCTTTTGGGTTCAATCCCTTTACTCATAGTGTGTACCTGAGGGCAGTAGCAGACCACACAGAAATACCCTGAAAAGTCATTGCTAACAGGTCAGAAATGCAGTCTGTGGGATGAGATCCTTTTAAAGCCTTGAGGAGGAAGGCTACTACGAAGCATTGCACCTCACTGTTCAAGCCCAGCTACAGGGACGTGAAAAGCAGCACACAGTGTTACAGCCTTTTTTC
Organism: Pitta sordida; assembly: GCA_013390025.1. Lineage (NCBI taxonomy): Eukaryota > Metazoa > Chordata > Aves > Passeriformes > Pittidae > Pitta > Pitta sordida. The sequence goes on from WEKX01023808.1 coordinate 125,030, forward strand.
ACTGTCGGTAGAATTTCAGTAATTTTCAGAGTTTTTAAGTGCTTTATTTGCCCTTTTATATCATTAATATAAAGGACTTACTAGCTTAAAAACTATAGAATAGCTAGTACATATAGTATATAGTACGTATAGGAATAGCTGTGAATTTACTGGAAGGCACAAGGAGGAGAAAGACGGACTTGTTATCCCCACAATATTTCAACAGTATGTTATCATCCATAAATCTATCTCAAAGACTATAAATTATATAAAATTACACAATGTTAACTACCGTTAACTAATATAATAAAGAGTTTTTATATGAAAAATATGAAAGCTACAGACTGTGTAGACTATGCACGCCTGGACTTGCATATTTAACTCACGGACAAAGTACTTGAGTCTTTTAATGCAAATGTCCAGTAGATATCTGAGAACTGAAGACTTGAATACAAGTGTTCAGGTTTTGTCTGATGTGTGATACAGTAGTAATATTAAGATGACTGTAGTTGTTATATTTTTTATCACGTAGTTTGCAAAACAAGAGCTGTGGTTTTTCAGTGCAATGTGACACTATGGCTTTATTTTGACTTAGTTCAAACACAAATTTTTATGTTCATAGTGTATAGTAAGAGGAAATGAAACCAAACAATGAAGATTTGCAGAACATTCTTTTTTTTATTTGTCAGTATTTGTTCTTCAAGGAGATGCATATGGGCATTTTTAAACTAAGAAAAAGGACAGTATGAATTATTTCTGTGTATTAATAGACTTGGCATAATATTTTCGCTTATGCATCATCATTATTACCACTGTTTTTCTCAATTAACATGTTGAATGTCTTGAATGTATTAAGACATATTAAGTTTATAGTCTTAGACAAAGTTTATGTTAACAAATGTATGTGATTAATTTACAGTTGATATAAAATGCAGTACGTATTATTACCAAACAGTGATGACTAATTTGCTACAGGACCTTATGCATTCTATACAAATATATAAACAAATTTTCGTTTGCACTATTCTTCCTAGTGTTCTCGTGATCACACATTTATTTTAAAAGTGCTGTATTTTTTTCTTTTTTTATTTCTTGCAGTAACTCAGACATGAATCCATTAATACAATTACAGAAGTGCAAAGCAGAAAGCACAACACTTATCTTTGAATACATGGGTGCAGAGTAACCCCACAGTAAGGTCACACTGCCTGCACTGGCTCCTGTCTGTGGTCAGGAGAGGTCTCTTAGAGCTGGTTTCGGAATCTGGCACAAACTTGCTCTGTCATGTGCTACTTGGGGGAAAGTTCAGACATTCAAATCTGGTCTCAAAATAGAGGCAGCAAGATCTAAGATGCAGTTGTGATAGAGATTTATTATAAATTTTTTTACCTGTCCCACACAGTTTCTGGCTGCCCTTTTGGCTGTACATTTTAAAGTTCATTTTGCAAGCACTTATTCAATTATGAGGTAAGGTTGGGCATGGGTTGGAGTGTATGTGGCATTCTGTGATGGAAAGCATTCCAGTCTAAACTTCAGAAGATTTTAAAATTGAGACATACTGGAGCCAAGGTGGACCATCAGTATGAATAAAACCAGCCAATCTCAGCCATCAAAAATTCAGAGTGACTACCATTGTGCCTTGCCATCATTGACTCCTCACTCCAGTGGCCACAGGCAATTAAAATTAGCAGAGCAAAGCCTCTGTGAGCTCAGAGCATTGTTGGAACACACATCTTTGTATTTACAGTGCAACACCTAATGTCGATGTCATGGCATGTTTTTAGGTGTATTGCACACTAGAGAGATCATCTGCCTTATAAATGCAGCTGCACCTTTTGCAGCAACACCTGAGAATATTACAAAATAATAATCAGCCTCCCACCACCACCTTCTAAAATCAAACTTCTGGCTTTTTTCATAGTATTTTCATAGTACATTGCTCACAAGGCTAAAAGAGATTAACTAAAACTTGGAGGCAAATCTAGGTCCATTTAATGAGCCTATAATTCATTACATGACCAGTTGCTTCAGTGCATTTGAAGTGAACAAAACGGAAAATAAAGGAGAAAGAACCGAATGCCAATGAGAAGCTCTAGGGCCTGATGCCATTGCCAATTGTCAGCAAATGGCAAATACAGTGAGCCCCTGGGTTTTGTGGTCCATAGGTCCGTGTTGGAGCTGCAAAGTCAGCAATTTCCAAAGATAGCAAACTAATGAATATGCAATTAAGCCCCACCCAGTGCCCCACCTCCCTCAGCTCTGGAATGCTGCACGGACTTCCCGGGACCGCCCCACGCCCCAAGCTGGCTCAGGAGACTGAAGGGAATGGCTTCTGTGTGTCCATGACGGGGCTTATCAGTGTGTGTGTGCACTTAAAACCAACTCAATTGTGTTTAAACATGGCGCAGCAGCTGGGGTTGCCATGGCAGTGGGGGCCCTCGGCACAGAGGGGTGGCAGCAGGGAGTGGCCCTGCTGCCCCTCCGTGCCTCCCTTCCCTGCTCCCTTATCTCACCACCGTGGGATGGGATGCCTCGGCCACCATGGCTGGGCCACACCACTCGTGGCTCCCTTCCCTGCTCCCTCCCCTTGCTGCCATGGGATGGGACGGGACGTGACCGGATGGGACTGGGATGGGATGCCCTTGCTGGCACGGTCAGGCCACATGGCTCCTGGCTCATTGCCTTTGCAGTCCCTGGTGGCTCCCAGGTGGGGCTTATTTGCATATTCACAAGCTTGTTTACATATTCAAGAACTGTCTGCCTTCGCGGCGTTTTCTGCGCATGCAGACGGCCCTGCTTTTCGCTGAAATTGAACAGTGAAGTATTGAAGCCACGGAGACGTGAACCATGCACAAGTGAGGTTCTTCTGTGCCTCCAAGCCTGGCAATTGCACTTTGGGGTTGCTGAAACTGTTGAGAGAGAGACACCACGTGGGAGGAAGAATGTTGTGTCCTGTCTCAAAATTTTTTTCCAGAGAGCTGATGTATTCTGCAGTGGATTTAAAAGAATTAATAAGGGAAAAAAAAAAGATATTCATATGAACTTTGGATAAACTGATTTTGACCAAGAGCGTTATTCATGAAAATATAAACATGTTGCTAATTGCTTCTAATGCAAACCAGCAAAACAAAAAATTGTTGGCATAGGGAGAACACCTTTGATCATAGGAGTCCCAATTCAGATTTTCCCGCTACAAGAAGTGCTGCACTTGTCACAGCATGCCAAGTATTACATTCCTAATGCTGTCATCCTGTAACATGTAAAGGAAGTTTTGAAAGTCTCACTTCTGCTGCAGCTCTGTCTCACAATTGACAGGGCATTACAGCACAGTGTAGAGCTCAAGTACATTCTTAGAACCTTTTCTGGGCCAGTATCCAGAAGCCAGCGTCTGGCTAAGTTTAGAGAGCTTTTCAGACATAACTAATCTGATACTTGAAACCCTTGAAGCCTGGTGCGTTAACATTTAGATTGAAAAGACTGACACATTCCAATGTGCAAACATGGTCAGATGAGCTCCATTTAGAAGCTAATTCCTTCTGCAATGGTGACGTAGGCAGTGGTTAAACTAAGATCTTTTTTGCTGATTAGAGACTTGCTGAGATAAATGAATGAGCTCTGTTCAGATAAACCAATGGAGTGCAGGACTCTGCACATCACTGTGATTTTTCCCCACCTAGTCTTTAATTACACCATTTAAATGCCTCTATGATGTGCCAGATAATACGGAGTAAGACCATCTATATTGCACACTTCATTGCTCACTCTTTCACCTCTCCCATGCTTTTGAGATGCTGTATACTTCCTGATCAAAAGCCATCCTCTGGGATTCCCCTACTTCTGGAACTGCATCTGTACTCCAAGGTTTTCGAAATACAGGGCAGCCTGTTTGTAATCTCTGAAATTCAGTGTTTCAATGGAGTCTTCAGTGACCATCAACATCACAAAAAATTGCTGTCATTTGCGTATTACTGAGATACATTGGGAAAAAAAAAGTTGTGTAGCTTGTGTATGTGTAGTTACCTGGTTTTCATACACATACATTTACCTCCATTATAGAAGCCTTTCAGGTAGAGACTGCAGTTTAAGATATGAAAATAATAAAAACAGTGGATGTATGTCTTTTTGGAATCACATAAAATCCAGGATGTTTCAGAACTACAAGAGATGGCCCAGTTTCCTATAAAATCTACAGCTATTACACACAAGATTTAACTCCATCCAGGGGGAAGTATATAACCTATTGCTTTCCAAGCAGCCTGGAAGGATCTCCTGAGGTCTGACTCCACAGAGCTGTGACCTTCCAAGATCCCTCAAGACCTCCTCCAGGAAATTCAACTGAACCTCCAGCCACATTCCTTGGAACATTTTGGCTGTCAGACTGCTGAAAGTGTCAGAAGTAGCTTTCACCAGTAGTGCTTTCCTTTGCAGCAAGTTACCTAAATGTCTTAATCCTCACAGCAACTATTACAGAACTCACAGACCATTTGTTTTCAAAAGATAATTTACTCTTTTCACTTACAAAAAAACCTCATGTCATTTCAGACAGTCTAGCACCAGTAAAACTGCTTCACAATTTATATGTGCCTGTTCTCCTCTTTTCACTTTTCTCAGCTTTCATTTTGCACTATCTTCTCTTGTTCATCTCTGTTACTCTTAATTGCTTTTTTGTCTCGTTTCTGCATGTCTTCTCCCTAGCTTTGCATTTGAAATTAAAAGCAAAAAAGTTTGTAGGCTGGGTTTTTTGATTCAACAGGACTTAGAGCCCCATGGCTTTAGAGCTGAAACAAGGCCAAACCATCTCTGGCATGAATTAGATTCCGCATTTTTAGCTGTACTGTAGGAGTTCATCCAAAGTCCTTAGACGAGGTTTTACACATGATCTGTCTGGCAGCCCTCAGGCTGCAAGGTGGCTCTGCCTTGTCTCTGTTCTCTGACATTGAAGAAGGCCAGAAAAAGTGGTTAGTGCACCATGTGAAGT